>LYUA01000312.1:554399-568641 GCA_002093875.1 Calopteryx splendens
CTTTCAATGATGAATCGTTTCCACCAAGTAACGGCCGATACCATCAACTAAACAGTAGTCTTTTAAATTCAAATTTTATTTTCTTATTAAAACTGTGAATTATATTGGTGAACTAGTCATTTGAAAAAAAATAAAAAATAATGCCACATTAAAGGGATGAATTAGATGCTTTGTAATATTCTAAATTTGTATCCTCAGATGTGTAGTGTCATAGGGAAAAAGTCTCATTCAGTTATTAAATATTACGAATCTAAATAGCAGGAATGAACTCTGAAAATCTTCGTAATATATGTGTTCCTATTTTTATATCTTTTAGGCTATATTTCATGTCAGTTCGAAGCCTTCCTTAGTGTTTGTATAATTGTAATTATTGGTGTTTCTTTTCCACATTCTATTACAGGCAGTTCAGATGCTTTGGGTCAATCTTATAATGGACACTTTGGCTTCTTTGGCATTGGCTACTGAAATGCCTACTCCTGATCTGTTATTAAGAAAGCCCTATGGAAGAACAAAGCCCCTCATTTCCAGGACAATGATGAAGAATATTCTTGGTCAAGCTATTTACCAGCTTACAGTAATATTTACTCTTCTATTTGTTGGTGAGCTAAACTTTTTTTTCAATATTACTACTCTGAATAATTATATTCCTAAAATTTTGTTATGATCAAAAACTTAATAGTTATTGCTAAAGTTACAATACTAATGTTATGTAAGCTCAATAAGTGCCTTTCATTTTAGTAGTAGTTATCATAGTAAAGTAGAGCATCAATTGTCTGTGAAAATGGAGGGTAAGACCCAGGTTGATTACCAGAAGTAATGGATAATCCACAAATATTGAATTCCCAAGTTATTGTGGTCTTAACTTTGGTTGCAATCGGCATGTATAGAAATTTTCCACGCATCATTTAGTGAATTAATTTCTCTTGTTATTTTATTGATTCATTCTTCTCATTCACTCATCCAAAACATTTCACTTAGTTAAAATTACTTCCAGAACTTCTAACCATTTTCCTTTTCGTCCACTTTACTTTTTCTATCCTCTCCACACCCGCATCTCAAAAACCTCCAACCTGTTACGTTTGTTCTCTTGCCTCAACAACCAAGTTTCAGAGCCATACAACCATGCTCCATATCAATGCTTTCTCTAGTCTTTTCTTTACATCTGTATCCAAGATCCTTCTCATTAACTTCCTCCCCTTTGTAAAAACTTCTTTACTTAATGTAACTCTTCTTTCTGAATAAAAAATATTGTTTGAAGAAGATGCATCAAAACAGTTGCAGCTTCTCTTTCCATCTTCTGTTTTCTATTCCACCCACCTTATCATTACCAATCTTTTCCTTTACATTCCTCATATTGCACCTCACTCTTTCCCTGTTCCCCTCATCCCCACCTAGATACCCTGTAATAATGCTGCATATAGTTTTTAAACAACTGCGATACTTTCAACACCTCCCCTTTACACCAAGCCAGTGCATCATATTCTGATAGTTTTTCCCCATTTAGAACTCCCTATAACCTTCAAGATAGTAATTCAGAACTGAGAACCATCCTTCATCTCCATGACGAACTGATACTGAACTAGTCTTCAAGAAGTAATTGCCATCATTAATGCATATTGCTTTCTTCATTTTTTTATTCCCTCCCCTTCATTTTTCTCTTCATGTTTTACTCCTACTTCTTTTATTTTCTTGTTTCCTTATCTAATGAAAAATTGCTCTCAAAGTTTGCTGGAAAAAACTACAGAGCACAATCTTTTTTTATTGTTTATAGCACACATTATAGCATTGAAAATGAGTGTACATAGTGGTATAGTATTAAAATAATCTTTGTGAAAACCTTTAAAAGTTATATTTTTCCTTGAAAACCTGGAAAAAGTATGGAATCACAAGTGATCTAATCTCTGGCCACCTTGTTTGAGGGCTCAGAAGTCTATTGATTATTGTGATATGCAGCTTTCGTCATTTGGTATTGCATAAATTATGATCACATAACCATTCAAATTGAGTTATTTAGCCTTTTTGTGACTTTGTGACATGATGTATTGTCCTAATTTTATTAGCTTCCTACATTTTTTTGTTAAATAAAGTTTCCAGTCTAAAGAAAGACTTTTTTTCTTGCAATAATTAGTGCATACAATTATTGGCCAAAAATATCTTAAATTCAAAATCCTATCCAAGGCCAGCGACATTGTCATGCAAGCCCATACTGCATTACAATAGATCCTGCTTTCATGACATTCATCTAGGATATTGAAATGATAATTTAGGTAACACAGAACATCCTTGTGATATGTGTTTGATGAAATGTCTAATTCAGTAACATTTCTGTTACTGCCTACAACTACTGGACACTTTATCTTGTAATGTTTAAATATTAATTTTATTTGCAAATGAATATAGTGATTTCTCGATCATTTTGAGTGTTTAACAAATTTTGATTTGATTTAGAGAGAAAATTTAAAGTTTGGACTAGGCCAGCTGCACTATTTACATACTTTAGGCTTGATAATATCTATTTGGTAATATTAATATTTAAATACAGTTAGTGAATATAATATGTTGCTGTGGAGACTTCCAGGGTGGTTTTCAGATGACCCCTAGGTTTTTGGGTTGCTTCCACATTGATTCAATTCACTGGTATACAGTTTAACCAGTATTCCTGTCAGCATTTTCAGGTATTTTGGGCCTTTAGATGTCTACTGGAATTCCAGCCAAATGGATCGAAATGTACATGAAAACCTTGGGAGTCAAGATGACATTATATATGGTTGAGTTATAACTACTGTTTGTCTTGTATTTTATAGGTGATAAAATGCTTGACATAGATTCTGGAAGAGGAGCCGAGTTTGGATCTGAGCCGAGTCAGCATTTTACAATCATTTTTAACTCCTTTGTTATGATGACCTTGTTTAATGAGATAAATGCAAGAAAAATTCATGGCCAAAGGAATGTCTTTGAAGGAATTTTTACAAACCCTATATTTTATTCTATTTGGATTGGAACGTGTGCATCACAGGTATTAACTCTTAAGTGAATGTGCCATGACTCCAGTTCATTTTGCATAATGTGTTTTCATTGTATTTAAATGTCAGATTCAGTGGTTTATTGAAATTGCACAAAACAATTATAGCACTTGTTTAAAGCAAATATATTATGAAGTTTTCTTTGGTTTCATTCATTTTTTCATTGACAAAAAATGCTTGAGTATATTATTTTCAATGATTAGTAGGTGTTGTTATTTTTATTCAAAGGCAAACTCATTTTGATAGATATGAAGTTATGTGCAGTATTGCCACTTGATTTTTTTACTCATATCTTAAAACTTGCACATTTGAAAAAGCTGTTGGTATTTACTTGTTAAACTCATAATTTTTCAATGGTTGTTCCCATGAATTATGTAGGAAAATAATGCTAGACAAATGTTATCTCATATGCTTAGATGGTTGTAAAATCAATTTTAGATAGATGCATTCAGAATGGCATGTTAGAAAAATATACTGAATGCTCATGATACCCTCAAAGTTCTTACAAGTAAGAAACTAATCCAGTGCCTTGACTTCTGTAAAATATTGTTCAATACCTGCTTTTTGTGCCAATAAATTGTAGTTGAGTGTTCCACCATCTCCGCATTTGACATGTGTAAGCTTGAGATCTGTATATATTAAAATCATTTCTTTCATAGGAGTATAATACTTTTGCAGGTACATATTTATAGAGTGCTTTTATTCAGCTAAATGAATGTATCTAAGAATGATATCAAAGAATATCAGATACTTGATTAATTTCAAGATATATTTTGAAGTCACGTTGTTTTATAGTGCATGGTGCTTCTGCATGATTTTTATCCTTAGGAACCATTAAAATGATTAATGATGGCTTCACTCTAGAAAAATAATGAATGATGGCATAGTTTGAAATTTTATGGTCATTTTTATAGGTATTGAGGATGATTGTACTGCCATAAAGTAGATTTATAAAATAACCCCTAGCTGTGCCTAAATTAAATTACTGAATGAAATGGGATAATTTTTAAATTAACAGGTGGTTCAGGATGTTTTGGGGGAAAGTTCAGGAATTTTTCAAGCAAGGGATGCTTAAAAATCAATTAAATGGAGGCATTGTGACATTCTATCCTTAATATCTCCATCTTACACTGACTAATCAGTTATTTACATTTCATTTTACCAAATTATTTCAGGTTCTGATTATTGAGTTTGGTAGAATGGCTTTCTCAACCAAGAGCTTGACTCTTGAGCAGTGGCTGTGGTGTCTATTTTTTGGATTTGGAACCCTTATTTGGGGCCAGTTGGTTACCACAGTGCCAACCCGAAAAATTCCAAAAATATTATCGTGAGTACCTGTCTATTGAATGAAGATAAATGTGACATATACATATATGTATTTTCTTATTTAAACTGACTTTTTTAGTTTCTGAAAGTAGTTTTATTTAAATTATTCAGTATATATATCATCACTTTTATGCTGTATTCATTAATGAACTTGATATTCACATAGAATGATACAATTAGCATAAAATCCTATTAAATATTTACTGTTAGTTACAATTTATGCAAGTATTCTCTTGTTGATTGTGGTTTATATTAGGGCAATTGCTGTATTTATGTTTATGTACTATAAGCCTAAAAAAGTAAATTATATTAGATTTATTTATTTGCAAACATATTACTTTATTGCATTCTGATGGAATTTTAGGTGGGGAAGAGGCCATCCTGAAGAATATACCAATACAGTTAATTTAGGTGAAGAGAAGTTTGACCCGGATTCCCAAGAAAAGAAGCCAAGAGCAGGACAAATTTTATGGATCAGAGGATTAACAAGGCTGCAAACTCAGGTAAACTATTTTTGTCAATTATTCCAGCACACCGTGCGGAACTCATCTATAAAATTGAGCAAGGTTTTTACCAACTTTATACCAAATACCCATCACTTGCCAAGTAACTTATTAACAATGACTTCATCACTAACATCTAGCCTCCATTAATAATCAACAGCACTTGTTTAAAATGACCTGTGTCAATTGTAAATAATATTGGCCAACCTAAAGAAGTGAATTTTAACCAAAGATCTGCAAAATAGCCATGTATTATTAGAATTATTTAATGATCAATCTTGTCACTTAACACACTCTACTTATGTTAGTGTAGTAAAAAATACTCTTGTTATTGTAATGATAGTTAGATAATTAAGTTTTAATAATCTTTGATTATATCAGTTGAAATAGTAGTATTTTTCAATATCAGATTCTCCCCAAAAGTTTTGATTGTACCTTTACTTTTCTACTTTATTATTATTGATGCAACAAGTGCTTTAAAATTTTTCTTGGTAGTTAATGATACTCATTAGTTTTATTAAGTTTATCTATTTATTAATTTCTTAGCTATTTATCTAAAATTACAGTCAAAAGATCCTTCATACATCTCATGTGCTTGTCTTGAGTTATTTAAAATTTACAAACAAGAATAAAATAAATTAAGCCTATTCCACGAGCTGTCAAGAATCCACTAATTTGGATGAAATTTCACTTACAATATTATGGCATACATGATTTTTTCTTCAAAATTCCCTTCCAGTTGTGAAAAATATTCAATGTATATGCAAGAGTAATTGTAGGCTTTTAAAATGTATTTCATTTTCAGATAAACCTTTGATCTTTTCCCTAGCCATAGGTGTTCCATAAGGTTATATGGAATAAATATAATTAATAATAGAACTACAGATTAAACTTTAGACTAGTTATTAATTTTTTTATTCATAGACATGAGCAGAGTATCTGCTTAAAAGTGGGTAACTAGCATGGGAAAGTGATGTGACAAGTGTTCATTAGTTTCTTTGTTATAATTCATTTTCAGTTACAAAGAATGAGTGTCCATCACAATCTTCACATGAGCAAAATTATCTTTGAAAGCACTCATATTGGACAGTGAAAGTTAAACCTTTTCTTTATGTTAGTAATAGATTATTCTCTAATTACAGCTGCCATAATTTACATCTCAATGTGTTTTTCAGTCTGTATGTTGCATGTAAGCACATTATGATTCTAACATTAACCCTTATTTTTTCTATGCACATTTTAGTATAATTACTAGCTTTACAGAAAAAGTATTTTCTCTAGTCCCTAAGAAATAATCATTCAACAAGTTATATGTACACTTGATTTCAGCTGTAATTAAAAAGGCAACAGTGCGGTTAATGGTTCCTTTCTCTGGACATTACACTTAATGAGTGGTCAAGGCTTCCATATTAATTCCACCATCCTTTTTGCTACAATGACTGCTTAAAGAATTACAGTTTTACTAAAATAAAAGCTGCAGTGAGGTGTACCTCTAATTGTGTGTGTAAAATTAGTTTAAGCTGTTAAAAAATTATAAAAATATATCTACTTCATGATAAAGTTTTTTGATCTCTGCACTATTCCCTTGGCACTAAATTGAAGCGCAAAAAAATAGTAGTTTGCAGTTAGCATTTCAGACACTTCCATAAATTAGGTCAGTACACATCATGCTATATTAAATTAGCATTATTCAATATTTTTCATCCAATTCAAGGTTTATCCCTTCTTGAGCATAATGTTTGGAGAAATATTTAAAGTAAGCTTATCTTGGAACTCTTTGGAAGACAAATGTAGAAATCTTAAAATAGTACATGATAGTATAATGAAAAACCGGTATTACAGCATTGGAACGTCAAAAAAAAATGTTTTTATTCCTCCTGAGGATTTATCATTTCTATGATATTCTTTTGTGCAATGAGTTTCAGAAGAAAGAAAAATCCACATTTAGTGAATGTTATCAAGAGTATGCATATCAGATAGTTATTATTAGTACTACTGCATTTCAACAAATAAAAATAGTTTTTCATCTATTTTGTTTAAGAGTATATAAATAATAGCATGATAATCAAAGCCTTAAAGTTGATGGGCGTGTAAGATAGTGCAAATAGTCACCACTGTATTGAACTCCCAACCCCTTAAATTAATTCTCTTTAGTATTCTAATAGGTATACATGTATTACTTATCATATTTTTTGGGCAACTGGTGCTAAGACCCAGAGGGGATTAAACTATGAGTAAAGAATAATGTTGCAGTATGCTCCTTCACTCTGAATTCATGAGATCTGCAGACTATTAGTCCAGTTCAGTTACAAATTTTAACCTAGAATTTTGCCAAATAGTGTAACCTTGAAGTGTGTTGTGCTTAAGAAGCCTAAGGAGTGACTTTAGAAAAACCACAGTGAAAATCTAATATATTCATGTTAGTTTTTACTAATTGGCACACAAAAGATCTAACTTCAAATCCACAGCCAAAACAGAAGCACCCCATGGAAATATCGGGAATAATTTAATTACCATGTACAAGATTTCTGGTATGAAATTCTAATGGGTCTTGTTAGAGCCTTATTAGGCCCAATTAGGTTTGGAATAAATAATTCTAAAATGTCCCAACAAATCAAGTTGTTTGCAAAATTTTACTTTTCTAGTTAGTTTCGTGTGATAATTTACCTTTATTAAGACCCATAGTGTTTTGTTAAGTTCCATTTAGCAGATGTGATAGATGGCCTATATGAATTAGTATAAATAGACTGACTTAAAAATATATGTGTGCATGCAGCTCCTTAGGTTCACCTGTGCCCTTTATAGAAAAATTAGCATATCTACTCTTACAGGATAGAGGGGATAAGGGCATGGAGTATAGTAGGCACTATTACGGAGGATTTTTTCTTCAAAGTTTTTCCAGGTATCTGCGTTCATTTAATGCATAGTGTATATTGTGGTAGAAATTATGCCAAAAAATAGTTAAAGGTATGCTCTTTCATATTAAAATTAATTCAAACAGAATTACCATATGTGAAGTTTTTATACAAAAACAGTACTTACTCTTTTAATTTACCTCATTCCATGCAAACTGCCAAAATTTGAGTGGTGCTAGTTTTTGTAATCACAGGGTATAACTAGATTAAATTAAATAACTGACTTCATCTGCGTACCCGGAGTTCGGCACTTTCGGAGTTCGGGATTTTTCTAATTATTTATAAAAATATTGCAGAAAACAATATTAATTGTTAGTTATTGGTTTCATAAAATGTGATGTTCATAATAGTATATGGTCTTTTCTAATCAGTTGACCTGTATGGATAAAACAATTCACCTGATATCAAGCTATTAGTTTATTGAGCCTTAATTTGTTTGGTCAGAAAGAGTTCACTTCGTAGTATTTCATTCATAGGATTGGCTGACTGTAGCCTGTAGCCAATTCCAATTATGTAATATGTATTACTAGTTGCTTTTCCTTCTCACATTTAGCCTTCTTTGGACTGCGTTTTAGTCTTCCTTGTGACACGTCCATTATGTTTTCCTTCTTTTATGTTCCAACTAATCCAGTCCATCTTATGGTGTGATTTCCTAATCCATCTTGTTACTTATATCTGTAAAATTCTCCTTAGTGCCCCCTCCTCTTCTACCTCATTTTGCAATGTATCTTCCCATTTGTTCTTCAGAAATCACCTCTAGCACTATGCTTTTATTCTGGTCCATATATTGCCAATCTCCAACAAATGTTTTCATACACTGCATCAAATTTTACATATCTTTGAGCATTGCAGTTGCCCAATAATATAATAGATGTATGCTTTTTCTTCAAAATATATTTTGAGCAACATGGGTAGAGGAGTCTTAAATAGCAACATGAGCTTGAAGTCATTTAAACAGGCTACCCCAGTAAAGAGGCAGTCCTCATTGCTGAGTGTGCATGCACATAGAGTGAATATCTTCTTCTTGATCTTGAATATGAAAAATGAAGATGTAAACTTATTCTCGTATGTCTTAGCCAAACCTGTCTTTTCAGTAGTTATGAAACCATAATTGATTAGCATCAGCGGTTTTGATATAGATTAGATTGGTTTCCTTGATGATAAGAGTTGTATCTTAGTAAAGATCTCTGCTTCAAGGGAAATATTTAACAATGAGCTTAAAATGTTGTTCAGTGTTTTACAGTGAACTATTTTCTATAATGTTATTTTTGGAGTTGATAGCCTTTTCACTTTACAGGCAAAATTTTATATTTCCCCTTAGGTGTAAGATTGTATGTCTATCTTTGATATAGTGTGTCTTACCCATGATATTATTTCAATTTAAAAGTTTTTAAATGGGAATCAGTAATTATTTTTGAGTTTTTCACCCTACATCTCATTTTTTTATGCTGGCCATTCTACATTTTATTTATTATTCTGGCCTTTTCCATGGCAATTTCACTTTTGAGTGGGAAGCACACATAGCAGGTTATGTATAATTGCATGTATATTGCCCATTTATTTGTTGGCCTACTCAGAGTAGAGAAGCGTACTGTCTAGAGAGACTGCATGTGTATAATACTCACTCAGTCCTATCAAATTTTAAGAAATATTAGAAGCCCTACCACCACTACTGTATCAGGGTCTCAGTTTATCTTTTATCTTAAAGTCTCAGAATGAAATTTCCCTTTTTTTATCATGCCTCGTCCTCTTTTATGCCACAGTTTTCCCCAAATCTATTTACCTGAAGAGTTGTTGACCCGAGAAGAGTTTAGAATGCACAAATTACAGTGAAATCTCGAATTTAAATTCCCAAAATGTACATAATCCTCAAATATACACAATTCTCAGTTGTTCTGCCACTCTCCATTGAAATATATGTTGTATTAAACCAAAAAATTAATGTTCGTCAACCCAGACTTTTGCTTGAAATTTCAGTAGTATGTATATGATGAGGCAGTTTTATATATTTCCAAGTTCAATCCATAATTGTAAGTTTTATATTTATTTTAAATATGTTGGTTTGTTAAAATTAGTTTTTGTTAATAAACTGGTTATTAAGGAGGTTGCTAACCAATAGGGTAGTTTCCTAAAAACATTTTATTGTTTTTATCGAATAAATGTTGCACCTGAATGAGAAATCTGAAGCCATTCAACTATATGGCAAGAAACTAGCAATTTTTTAGCGTTAACTAAATGAAAACTGATAAATTGTAGTGATAGGAAAATGCAACTGAAGTAGGAATTGTGGCAGGAAGTCCATATGAAGTAACACGAACTTAATGCTTCAGTATACTGCTAAGACTCAGCCTCTCTTTCTATCTTATAGTATTACATCACCCTTTAAAATCTGTAACACAAGGTCGTATAGCACTTAGATTTTTCCAGTGAAGTTATTTTGAAAATACGAGCTTAACAAACCCTGAATTCTATTTCAAAATTGTTCTTTTATTTTTAATCATTTGCTCTCCTGCACTAGACCCATTACCAGTATATTCCCATCAATTGGCTGGAGGGTAAGACTCTTCAAATACATAATTTAAACACGACCTACGTTAGAAAAAATTGGAAATATCTTTCGAATCTCATGTCTCAAGCCTCTACTATGTATCCAGTCAACTGAGAAAGCATTAAAAGTGAATGTTAGATGAAGTGCTCTCCTGTGGAAGAAGTAGTGTGTCAAATTCAGTCCTAAGGTCTGAACATTGTCTAGGGATGTGGAAAGCAGCATTTTTTCAAACAAATCCAATCATGAATCGAGTATCAAAAGATTCCCAAATAATGAATAACTAACTAACTGAGGCAACCAATTTTTTTCATTAAAAACACATTCAACTAATAATTGTGAGAAATAATAATAATAATTTTATTGGCCACAGAAGTATTGCAAACACTATAGACCTTGTCAAGATATACAGAGGTATATGCTAGTTTTCAGTAAGGGAACTAACTGGTTTAATTCCAAATTCCTTTTAGTGAATGAAATGGATTCCCAATAAGCCAAATACTCAGTTTACTGGAGTTAACTGGACTTACTAGAGTTTCATTTTGTATATCAACAGGCAATTTGTTAAATAATGTTCAATTCACAATATGATGCTGGTGCATTTTTTTCTTGAGCCTACAGAAGGGCAGTTTAATCCAAAGACTCTGCCTCGTATTTTAATTGTGGATATCATTCTTCCTTTTGCAATTAACAATTTTATATTTTTTAGACCATAACTTCTAGAATATACAAGTTTATTACAGTCAGTATTTGTTCTCTAATGAATAGGGTTTTACAGTGATCATGTGACATGGCATCAGCTAAATCAGATGATCAAAGTGTGTGGACATGAGAAGTAGGAAAGATCAGCTATTCATGGAGAAAATAGCTGGGATTGTATAACTGTGCAATACTACAATTGACGACTCTACCCTATTTTTTTCCAAAATCAAAATAATATATATATTTAAAGACAAATGTGGACTTTTGTCATTGACACAATAGTTAATCTTAGTTTTACAATTTTAGGTATGGCATCATTTGCTAAAATATGATATCTGTATGCATAATTTTCTAGTGCTGTATGTTAAACTATAGATGCTTCTGCTAGTCAGATTTCCGTGTAACAGATACTAAATAATAACTGCTTAAGTGAAAAAAAATCCACAGAGATCCAAGGATCCATTTAATTGGAGGATTTCACAGTTAAAGATTGATTCTATAGAGCTATAATCATTATTATTAATACCCCCATCCAAACTTATGAAAACAGAAGTCAAAGTGACTCATTGTAGTAAATTGCAATAGCTCTACACTGCTTTTTTCACAGTTTTATTTCTTTTGTAGCAAAAATTAATTCTGAAAAGAGTTATTAGTAAGAAAAGCATTTTTTTATATGGCCAATTTCATATTAGCAGTGTTCTGCTTCAGTTGTATATAGAACTTAATAAATTTACATTTCCATACAAAGCTTTATTCCACCATTTACATGCGTAAAATATTTGAAATTTTTTAAACATAATGAAAAAATTATTAGAATCTTTGTTGGCACTTATGCTCAAAATCATTGCTATGTAGTATTTTATAGATTTATTTGTGATTTTGGAATTAAGGCCATTTAATTACAGTAGATACTCAAATGTGTACCTCCAACATATTGAATCTCTTTCAGATTGAGCCATGAGTTTATCAAATGCTCAAATCTTTTAGACAATTTATCACATTTACACACAAGTATCAAACTTTTGAATAATTTTAAAGCAAATAGTAGTCTAAAGGGATTGGAAAGAGTGTTGCCTCTCCTTTTGATTCCTGTACACAACTTATAATATGTATCAAAACCTGTATCACAGCAGTCCATTTCCAGTATTTGGCTTGAATTTTCTTGTGCCAATTGATCAATGGCATCAGTTCTTTGACAAATATGTTAATTTTTTTAATATTACACTTAATTTATTATAAGTATTAAGTTATAAAAAGTTTAGCTTCAAATTTTCAGTTAGTATTGTGTATAAATTCATAAAAAGAGTATAATAATGATTTCATTAAGAAAATTACATTTTAAAGTAGATTTACAGATAATTATTGCCTGTGAGAGAATTGCATGGTAGTTAACTACTTAATATGCAATTTCATTTTTTCAGAATGTTTATCAAGGCTTATAAAACAACTTAAGCAATTTTTATTCTCTTATATCATTAGAGAGTATCATGTTAAGTAGATATGTATATTTATTCCTTTATTTTGACCAGCGGCATAACATCATAAGGGCTATGGCACCTTCTTCAAATAGTCTAATTTGCTTCAGTAAATAACTTAATTGAAAAAAATCCTCCATTTGGTCCATCCTTGAGTTAAATACATGCCTTGCCTATCTGCAAAATGTCATGTTATTTCACTGGTCAACACTACCATCATGGTGAATGAATTAGCTCTTATGGCAACTTATTGTTATTTTTAGTTGAATTCTTCATTTCTGATTACAATATGCACTATTTAACCCATAATTCTAGCAAAATTAATTTATTTTTACTATTCAAACCTCTGGAGAATTCAATAAATTTATAATTGAAGCCAATTTTCACTGTTTTTTGCATGAGTGCTTTCTATTTGTTTCATCACCAGAAAGGACATGACTGATGTTGCCTTTCTCGTGGGTTAAATTTATTGGCATTTAATTTATAGTAAGTAGTCTATGGAAATGGGCAGTGAAGTAGCATGCGACACGTTGTAGGCTATCATAGTTAGCATTTTAAAATTAAATGACCTTTTAATAGCAACACTCCTTTTGGGTCCTTGATGAAATTTAATCACACAGTTTGGTTTGTAATAATTGGTCCATGCAATATCTCTGCAAAGTTTTATTTTTGGTACAATGGAGCTACATATGCACAACTTTCCACAATTCATATTTTTTACGATTTGGTAATAAAATGTTATTATTAAAATTAATGTAGAACTCTTAATTATTATTTCATTTATACTAATGAGATCATTGAATAGGTTTAGCATTTCTTTACGATAGTTTGAGTTGAACACCTATATTTTTATAAAAATTTGTAGCTTGAGTAATACTTTAAATGACCTCAGCTGTTGATCGCCTCCCCTAATAACAGCAGCTTTAGTAATATTTTTTCTCTTGAATTTTCTTGTGGCATTCTTATAAATAAATATACATTTGGAATGCAACAATGAATTGGTAACATTGAAATAAAGCCATAGGTTAAGTAAAAGGATAGATGGCATCTTTGATTATAATAGTGGAGCATATTTTTTATAATCATGTTAGTCTGACCATAATTGGAGAATTCTTGTCACATAGGGTCATATGGGATGCTCTGCTTTCATGATTAAATACAAAATATATCCAAGAAGGGTCAATATCATTCTTCCAATTTATTTTTGATCAGCAATTTAATGCAAGGGTCATTTTCATACCCCAATGACTCAATTTTTGCATGCTATCAGTCCATCTATACTTTTACGTACTCTATAAAATAAGTGCATATGTCATGATTTATCTTGAAGAGGTAGAAAGTGACTACTAATTTTTCTCTCATCTTTTCTCAGACTTCAAATTACCTATAAAACCTGTTTTTGATGCATGAGTTGATAATGTTATTTCAGCATACTTACTACATCTATTTTATTTCATCATCTATTCATACTATAATATAAGGCATCTGGCTGTATTGCTCTGCATAGTTGCATTTTATTTCTATGGATCCAAATATATGATCCATTGAATGTTGTTAAATGGTTATATGATCATACTTATAGACAAGCATGTGTAGTTAGCACTACTGATGATTAGTATCAATATTATTAAACTTAAATATTGATCATATGTATAACATTATTCACATTGCACAAATAATATCTTCCATTACTTTTACAGGGAAGTGGGTATATGTTCATATAAGATTCTTCTCAAGAGAAGTATCTTAAATG
>LYUA01000312.1:568695-579261 GCA_002093875.1 Calopteryx splendens
TATTTTTAAATCTTTTATTTTGTTTTCTATTCTGTGAATTTTCCTTCCCCATACCTTCTATGGATGGCTTTAAAAACATAGTATGCTCTAGAATTTTAGTACCTGTACATCAAGCTTCTGCATGAGGCTTGCCAACAAAATATACTTAAACAGGAAAAGTCTTTCCTGTTAAAAAAGAGGTGCATGCCTCTTTAACCAATATTTTTATGCCTACAGTAAAGAAAGAAGATTGTTAGTTCTCCAAATTCTCATAAAGAAATACTACCAATGAAATGTAGTGATTGGATATGCATACCCAATCAATAGTTGCTTAAATGGAAAGTTATTCGCCTTTGCTTTTTGCTAACAGCACTTCCCAAGAGCCACTGAGAAAAGTGGAATGGGCAGCATTAAAAACAGTTTTTGTTGCTTCCAGATTTATTTGCTGTCGAAGTTAAACATTGGGTAGCTAAGTTTTTAAAGATTTTTGGTAATAATGCAATAGAGGGACCCTTAATTCCATGGACTGGTCTCATGATAGTTATTATTTTTTTAACTTGGGAGTTAAGTTAATACATTTAGTTGTAATTTCATTTATTCAATGATTTGGTTGTGTTGGTGTTGTGGTTGTTATTTAAGTTCCATTTAATTTGGATTGTAAAATCTATTTCATCTTCAGTAAAATTTCAGTTGATACGTTTGAGTTCATTGGTTTCAATTGTGTCTCTGAAGACTTGGTTGCATGATGCACCATGCCAAAATTATTGAATTTGTACTAGAATGGCCAGACATGATATCCTACTGTGATAAAAATTCAGACAAATCCTACAAATCCTTAACTGAGGATGAACAATGTATAAAATTTATTTTAAGAAATTACTTAGAATTGTTATCCCTTCAGTGTATAGTCTTTTTCAAAAAATGTTAGAACTGCAATTTTAAAATGTTTAAAATGTGAGACTAGGCAATAAAAACTGCAGTTTGTCTATGCCTATATGATGGTTGTAATTAAAACGTGTTTAATTTTTTCCATTTGAAAGTGGTGTTAGTATTTAAATACTGTGCCACCTGATGTTTGCTTTTGTTGTGGGCTTGAGTATTTGCATGGAGTGTAATATGTATTACAAAACTGTAACTGGTTCTCTTGGAATGCTTATCCTTTTCTAGTGAGTTGATGTTGTGTTAGATTCATAATGTAAAGGTTGTGTGCATGATTGGGCTATTCTATATATTACTTGATTCTTTAATTATACATTAATAGGGTACAAGGGGAACTAGACTTATGCTCTCTTCTACCATTTTTTGTTGTGGGAGTTCATCCTTCATCCATCTGTGATATTTTTAACATTCACAGACTTATGTCTGAGCAAATTGGTACCTGTAGCAATACATCATTCTATCTTAAAGGAAGCATTTTTGTTTAAAAAATCATGAATAAAATTTCATTTCCTCCTGAATGGAAGTGAAATTGAAATTTCAGCTCAAAATTTAATGTGATATCATTTTTTTATCCTATAATAATTATCCCGCATGCATTTCTTCCCTTTGATGTCCTTATTATTAACATGATGCAGAGGAACTCCTTTTGTTATTTCTTGTGGTGGTTTACGTCTTTGCCTCTTACTGTATGTCATCCATCAAAAGAGTTAATTAATTTCTCATGTAGCAATATAAAGGGGTTTGACAGTATATTTCACATATCTTTCATTTTGCTTTAGGAGTCAATTTGAGTTTTTCTTGTTTAGATTTATTTTCAGATTATTTTTCTCAGTGCTTTGTTATGTTGTCTGTAAGCCTGAATAGTTATTGAGAGTATCTAAATATTCTCTTTCACCTTATTTCAATTGCATTTCCATCTCTCAAAAAAAAATCAGTAAGCATTTAGAAATAGACTTTGTATAGGGATGGCAAATGATTTCAACCTTGACCAGTTATTCTTTCCTGAAGGTAATTTAAATTTAAGTGGCTTAGAAGTTAAAGTGGCGTGTTAACTAGTATGAGAGGTCGTTAATAGCCTTCTGTAAAAACTGCATGCTACTGAAGGAAATGTCTGGCAGACATCTTTAATTTAATTTTGTTTTATTAAAAAATCATATTTGGTGCAGTGTCATCACTTGTTTACATTTGATGAGGCAGTTGAGCAAATAAAAATTCTAATCTCTAAAACTTCTCAAATTATAAGAATGCAGTGGTTTTAATCATGTATAATTACATTAGGTTCATTCCTATGTGTGGTTTTTTTTCGCGAAAAAAATTATTTAATATTCATCTTATAAGCAGTATAAATTGATGCCAGTAATTATTTTCATATCATGAAGCATCAATTCCATGGAGAGGAATAACATGATGTCTACCCTGATCACTGGTATGTGGAGTTTTCATTTTATGAAACTTAACTCACAAGCCAATTGAACCACCAAATTATATTCACGTTAGAGGCCTATGTAGACAACTTTAAGTTATTACCTTTTCAGTACTTGTTTTAGTCTTCAAATTTTGAAAATTTATTTTCTACCTAATATTTGGTTCTAGAGGTTGATTTCTCATCTTGCAGAATGCCACTATTCTTTTCTCTGTGATAAAATTTTCAATCTCCCACGTGAAATGTCACAGGTACCAATTCTCATTGACAAAGAGTCTGAACACAGTTCTCTGAAGCTAATAAAAACTACCAACTCCATTGTGCCAAAATTATTAATTTGTGGTTCTGTGAAATTAACTTAATTGCTGAAGTTTATAATAGTTCCACTTGAAATTACTGTGAAAATTTATAAAATGTACCATGTTGATTGGAGTAGTTGATTCTTTCATTTATGATATTGGTTAATTTAGTTGTTTTATGAGTTCAAATTATGGACCTTTTTCAAGGAGTGACTTGTTAGTGAAGGATCCCCCTACAGTTGTTAAGATACTTAATTTATTGAGGTATTTAAATTATCAAAATGCTGAGTAGCTCAAGTAAGTTTGTAGCATTGATTTAGATTCAATAATATTCTTTCAGTGCTTCATAGGAAATTGATTGGGATCACTTTATTCTTGAATTATTTTTCATTATCAAGCAGATCAGGGTATAAATATTAAATTTATGCATATTTGCAAAATTCTTAGGTATTCAACCCAATTCAACATTTATTATGCCATTTTAATTTATCTATTTTTTGAGTACATTGAGTTTCATTGTTAGCAGAGTGCATTGATGTTTAGTAAATTTTTGTGTCTTAGGTTTTTATCACTGGTACAGGTTAATATATCTCGAGGGCATACCTTTGCAAACATCATAACAGTTGAAAAAATTATTTTGGTAGATGGTTTCCTTTCAAATTCCTTCATATCTACTTCTTTCTTGCATATTTAATAACGAGTAGATAAAGTCATTTTGCTGTTATTTTATGTTGCTTGGAAGTTTCATTTCCAGTGAAATTTATTACTCACTTCTGTAAAGCAATGGGAAAAATCTTAATTTCTTTTGGGTCACTCTGTAAGTTTTAGTAACTGATTGCTAACCATACCTTGGGAATTTCTTTGTTTGATATTACTTTAATTACTACTATTATCGTTATAAGTAGATATTAATAATATATTTTTGATCATTTGTAAATTATTTTTATTTAGCTCATTACCACATAATAGCGTACAGCACAGCTAGTTCTATTTTCAGTGCAAACATGTGGCGGGAGTCAAACAAAAGAGGGCAAACTACATTTCCACTGAGTTTGGTGACAGTGGAGGCTTGTGGGTTGTGTGCAATCCCTATTCTGAAGGACCAATGCTCATGTGCACCACTGAGAATCTCCAAGGGATGCGAGAGACTGTGATATAACATTTCACAATAGGTGTTGGGAGGAAAAGAGCAAAGACTTTGGTTTCATAGTATTACTTGTCTAGAATAGGACACAAAGTCATGTGAATTTGCTCAAGTCCAATATTAAAAGCACATGAATAGACAATTATATGTAGCTATATCTATGTTATCTTAGGTGAACATTAACCACAGAGATATTTATTTTCATGATTCTAGACAATAAAAGTTGCTCATGATCCCATATTGTCATAAATGTTACCACTTGTAAATTTCATTTGTATTGTTACATTTGTAATTGTGCGTTGTTGAATACATACCTCCTTGTTGATCACAATTGTATTAACTTCATATTGTGCCTAAAACTTTATGGGACACCTATGCCTTAAAGTTGTCATCAGCAATTAGTCATTCATGATAATGTTTTTTTTTTTTTAAGATCTCATGGACCGAAGTTTATAGTGTATGAGAAAATTGCTGTGCTTTGTCAAAGAAGTATTACCTTGTGATTTCTAAACACTATATTTATAATATTTTTCTGTGTACTTCCACCAATTCATAAGAGCCATTTTTATGATGTTCACCAGTAATATATAATTTTTATATCAATCCAGAGGGGGCATTATATTAGTATATTGGAAAGTGAAGGTTGATAGGAAGATAATGTGGGTGATATCTTTGCTAAACCTACTCTTCTTTTTCTCCACCTTCCACTCAACATTCTATGAAAATACATGCACAACAAGCAGACATGAACACTATCACTCATTGCACAGTTATTTTGCAATTCTATTATGTCCCAGAAGAGAGAATGTATGCTGTTTGTATAAAATTAATACAAACTATCAATTTCCAAAGACTTTGCACAATCTTTCAATATATCCCAGTCTGTAGCAGTAATGTTGATTGGTTGATTGTTTGAACAGCCTTTAGATGATACCAGTAGTTTTGGATGTAATATCATGATTAGTTTATGATATTCATTAATTGTATAATATACATAATGACTCATTAAATATGTAGGGCTATGGTATGATTCCAATGTGTCTCATTCTCTTTTTAATGAATCTTTCCGTATGTATTTAAGTGGTCACATAAAGTATAATAACATAAAATAAGACTTTTAAAACTTGAGGAAAAGTGCTAGAGAGTAGTGATGCATAATATAGTAAAATAAACCACATTTTTCATTAAGCATATATCACAAATAAAAAGGGCATTCACATAAATGATTTTTTAACATTTCAATGGTCATGTTGCCTTCATCATTTGCTGAGAATTCTGTGCAAGTCACTTCTCATCTTTAATACTACTGACTACTGATGTAGGTAGCAATACCCATGAATCTGTGCATATGTATACATACACACATAAATCAATAAATATGAAAGAGAGAGATGCATCTGGAATATGCTGGTTCCTTTCATAGTTAACTAGTCATTCATGTAGTGTTGACTGAATCCATTAGATAAGAAGCTAACACAGGTAACATCAACTAATAAAATGTGGATAAAATACAGTGATAGGCGGTAAATGGTATCGTGGGTGCATGCATATCAGGTTATAATTATTGGATTACTGCTGCAGACTGTAACATTGTTGAAATCCAGCATGGATCAAAGCGTGGACTCTTCAGTGTCCCCTCTTCCCCATTACTAACAGTGGGCTATCTTCACTATTTCTGCTTTTTTGCACAGAGCTTTTCTTCAGTCTCTGTTCTTCAATGCACACAGAATGTGAGCAAAAACCCTTATTCTGCTTTTTCTTCTTCTTCTCCCCCTGCCCTATTTCCTTCTGCCAAATGAAAGGTCTTTAAATAAGGGGGAAACATGCCTAATCTCACTACCCAAGCCCAAGTATGTAGGCCATTGGATCTTTTTTTATTCCTCAAGCCATAGGAAGGAATAATACCTCCTTTTTATTGTTGAACCTAGATTGAATGTTAATCCTGAGTCTTATAAGGAGTTTTAATAAAATATTATTTTAGACGTGGTTTGGGATTGTCATTTTTTACATAGCTAGACAATATATAAAATGGATTATGTGAAAATTAGGCTATAAAGCACATGGCTACTTGCATTTAGTGTTGGTGTGGTAATTTTGCTTGAAAAAGGTTGCATTGCAAGATGTGTTCATGTCCAATACCTAACATTAGTAGCATCTCTCAACAAGTGTCATGTTTCTTTGGCTAATATGTTAAAAATGATGACATCTGTCTAATGAGAACAGAGTTCCCTAAGTCTCGCAAATCTTTGTTTGGAATGAAGTTTTGAATTATTTAAGAATAGCATAGACTAAGTTTGAAAATAATTTGCCAATGAGCCCATGCTTAACAGTAAAAGAAATGTGCAATTGTTAAAGGGTTATGTGGTTTCTGCTGGTTTTAGTTTGCTCTAACAGCCTTCCAAAGCTTTTTATGTAATAGCTAGATGTGGCATGAGCCAACCTCCATCTTTCTGCTTCTGCAGAGTGCCAACTTTCTGCAGTTTTTATATTGCTGTTATAGATAAATCCAGAAAGTTCATTTATTTTGTATACTTATGTATATGTGGATATGAGTACATGCTTACACATATGCGTATTAATTATGTGTATGTGTGTGCATGCATGTATTCACATATGTATTTGTTTATAATTGATGAAAATCCAGACCAATGATGGTAACAAATGGTGGGAAAGAGCTAGGGAGGAAATGCACTTATGAAATAGATAATAGAAGCACAGAGCATATGCTAAGCCAGTCTCTTTAGCTGCTGCCTTTGTGGGTGCTGGTGTAGAATGTTTTGTCTTCTTTTAACATATGCAACTCCTGGAGCTCCTTTCTGTCATATGCTATTACCTGATGGTGGTTTCATCTATAAACTTATTTTTATTTAACCTCACTTTTGTAATTTTTCACATTAAGTAGTCATTTTTATTGCTACATTATAATTTGACTATTTTTTTCAGTTTTTTTATCCCATACCTTATTGATAAGTTTAATCACTTTCATTTGTTTTTTTACAGCATTAGTTAAAAATTATATTATTTTTATTGTTATTATTTTTTGAGTTAGAAATTAGTTATATTTTGATGTTGCATTGTTTATAAGTTATTATTACCACCCTGTACATTTTGTGCCCTAGTCATTTTTATTTGCTTTATTGCATGATTGCCTTTAACCCTAACCTTGCCATATTCCTGATTGGTCAAGCCCTGTATAAACATCCGTTTATTTGACAATAGAATCTGTGATGTTCATTGATGTTCAAACTGCTTTTATTTTTGTTATATTTTTGTGTTTGATTCACCATTTATGTTATATGTTTTCTTGTGTGATATTTTTGAGTTTTTATAGTATATTTTGTTTCCAGTGTGTTCATTTTGCTTTAAGTTGTGTTAAATTGTTGACATTGTTTTGTTTCAAATACCTTTTGCAATTAACTTCATTCAAGTATTTTTAATGGTGTTTATAAGTACTCTTGTGAATACTACCTTGCCAAAATATGAAGCACTAAACTAATTGCATGACATATTTAATTAACATCAATGAACAGCATCAGTTAAATTTCATTGCTGCCAAAGTAGACAGTTCAGTAAGAGTCTCCAAAAAAAATCAACTTTCCAGGGCTTTGAATATATGAGTAATTCACTTTGATTGTATGGTTTGCCACCTTATGGTAAGGTTTTACACCCCATAAGTGTTGTATTTGAGCATGCATTTACAATCCCTGGAACTCTTACCGCACCTCTGTTGTGGTAGCCAATGAGCTTATGTGATGGAGTGTTATTAACAAGATCTATTGCAAGACCCGTTTGTGTGCGTAGTGCCCTCCCTTCATAAGTCTCCTTCCCTGTGTTTGCAGCTGCGAGTAATCAGGGCTTTCAAGTCTACACTAGAAGACCTGGAGGAACGACGATCTGTACATAGTTTACACAGCTTACACAGTTTGCGCAGCTCTAGAAGCCATACTGGCCCTCGCCCCCTGTCCGACATCAGTTACATAGATGAGGACCCTGTCAAAACGCCGTCACCTCTGAACGACCGTGATCGATCGAATAATTCCTCGATTCCGAAGATGGTCTCTTCTGCAGAGGACCCCCACCTGGTGCTGGCAGAGGGGGACTACTTGGTGGACAGGAGACCCTCCTCCCTCGCATCCCCGCATGGATTTGTTAATGAGGCTGCGACACAAAGTACTGAGCCGATTTGCTGCCTCCCTTCAGCACCCGCTGCACCCCGTGGCCCTTCCCGCCACTCACCCCGCTCTCCTCCCTCACCCCAAGCTATCTCACCCTCCTGTCCAACCTCATCTGCCCCGCACTCACTCCAAATCCCTCACCCCACCACTCGAATCACTACAAGCAACTCTTCTGCCACTCCCACTCCACTCTCTGCACCTGGTTCTCAGTGGAACGCTCTCGTCTCTAAAAACAACCCTCAAAGGATATCCCCATACCAACCCCTGAGTCCACATCACCTGCAGAATCTGTCACCACAAACATTGAATTCCTCTCGTCCACAAACCTTACAACAACTCCCAGATTTGCCTAAACTGGTCCATGAAACCAGTATATAGAGCAGCTCAAACTACTCCATTTAAGTGTGACTCTTGCTTCAAAAACCTAGAAATGTAGGTGACATATACGTACACCTATGTGTGTTAATGCGTACACGTGCATATTTGTACGTACATGTGCATATTTATTTATTTATTTTTGTGGTTTAAGGAGGTTTTAATTGTGCTGAACCTGTTTTCCTTTTACAAAATGCTGCGCATACATCTCTGATCCTTTTCTTGCTGAGTTCCATTGAAATCAGGTAGTGACAGGACAATCAGGTTTGTGGTGATGATGCTGTGGTTTCCTTTGGTGTCTCATCAGGTTTCAGTGTTTGTCTCGAAGGGATTAGCTTAGCACTGCATGCCATGTGTAGAGTGTTGGTAATGTGCCAAATGCCTGCCCTGTGGCTTGCCCTTTTAGGTTTAACATAATGGGGGAACGCAGGGTGACAGTTGATACATATATAATACAATTAAAAAGTCTCATAAATGAATCCCATAACCATCAAATTAAATATTATGTTTAAAATAACTATGAAAATGAACTCCTTTTCCTGGCACATTTCCTAAAAATGTTGAAGTAGCTTCTTTTCACTGTCATTTCTCCTTCCTTTGATGGCAGTTAGATGGAGTGCTGCAACAAGACTCCCCCCTCCTTTAGCTCTCTCTTCATCTAGATGGATGTTGTACTGTGAATGTCTGTCAAGTGTGAGAGCTTGCAACTTGCATCTTAGATTCCAACTAAACATTATTTAGAAACTCTCTTCAACTTGGGCATACACATTAGATGTCTTCCTTTCCCACTCTCATAGTGTGTGCATATATATGTATATTCACACCTAAAAATATATATATATATATGTAGACACAGTCACGTGTGTGTGTAAGTATGCATATATATATATAGATATATACATATGCATATATATGCATACATACATACACAGACATCAATAGTTTTCGCCTCTATTTCTGTTTACCTCACTTATTTCACTGTAGTAAAATGCTCACATGGACATAAACCACTTATTTTGTAATCTTTTTTTTAAATGCTTCAGTTTTTTTTATTTCCAGCTAATAAGTCACTTGGTATTAAAATTTTAGGGTTGAGTGTTAGCTCTACATCCATACTCGGTTAATCTACTGATCACTTGGTAATTCAAGCGGCTAAGCCACCTTTTGTGCACAGAATTTATTTCACCAATCTTAATTGACCTTGTGTGATAGGATCAAGTTTGAAAAAAACAAGAGAAGCACGATGTGATCCCACATGTTGTTTGCTCTGCATGGGTTCTTAAGATTTCTATGGTACAAGGTATTAGCACTGTTCCATCCCACAAGGTTCTTCCCAGAGTTTGCTGTAGATACTTGAGCACCCTACCCTAACCCTTCTGTTAGCTCCTCCCTCTGGATCTGTTATAACCTCTCTGGCCATGGTTTAAACTCTCACTGCTGTTTTCTGATCGTTGTTGCCCTTTACTCTTGAAGGTGATAGGTGGTGAGTTGCAAGAACGTTTGATTCCGGTCCCCTACAGCAAGAGCTCCACAGACCAAGCTGTAAGCTGCTTTCCTTCATTCTTCTTGTCCTCCCTCATTCTTAACCAATGGAGCCCACAAGATGCATTTTGCATACTAAACTTCATTGTACCCATTCCTGTGTGACAGTTTTTCTTGGTGCTCTTCCATAGATTATTTTAAACTACACATAATTATTTCCCATCTGTTGATGTATTATTCTTGTCTCATTGTTTCACTCATTGGGCATCTTCAATTCTCTCAAACACTTACTTATGGAGATTCACGTAAACAAACTACTCCCAAAGACTTTCCTGTGAGAAATGGAAAGAGCTTAATATTGCCATCCTGTGGGCTTCATTAGCAGTTCCTGTGCAACTGTGGTCATGCTTTCACTGTGGATGTCTCTATTACTCCTTTTGGCTCATCTCCTGTAGACAGCATTTGTCTATTTTTCTCCGCTATTGTATGTTAATAGTTTCCATTTAGAATGCTGCATTATAAATTCATGGAGAGTTACATTACCTTTCAAGGTAGGTGAGATTTTTTCGAGTGCATGAATATTACTTAATATTCTCATCTTCTTCATTGCTGGTACATTTCATTATGACTTCCAAACTGCTCTAAATCTTCTAGTAATGTCCTTCAACTTGTAGGACCAATGTTAATCCACTCATGTACACGCGTGTGTGTAGGTATGTGTGTGTGTGTGTGTGTGTGTCCATACACACA
>LYUA01000312.1:580583-590641 GCA_002093875.1 Calopteryx splendens
ATATTATATATATATGTATATATATATAATTATATATATATATATATATATTACATATATATATGTATATATATATTTATATATATATATATATACATATATATTAATGCTCTGCTACCAGCTGCTTTTCCCTGCAGTCCCCCATAAAACCTCCTCCCTAAGCCTTGCTATACATTTTCAGGCTTTTATTCTGGACATTGGTTGGTTGAGACCTTGTTCGCAAACATCAGTGACCTTTGTTATTTTGATAAAAGACTGTTTACTTGTTTAGTTTCAAGAGGAACTAAATGACTCACTTAAAATAATTGTCTGGGCTAAGAATATTCTTGTAGTGGTGTATGAGAGAATGTATTTTTTTATTAAAAACTTAAGGGTTTAAATGCTGTAAAAAATTCGGCCATTTAGGGCTTAATCTCTAGCTTTGGACCTGCCATTAATAAAAAAATGGTGTGTTGTGGCATGAGATGGGTTCATAATGTAAGTGTTTTGAATGGTGTCCCACTAATTATTTGCCTGAGGCTCAACACCAGCAATATTTTTACAAGCTTTTACAGTTACTTTAATTGGTGGTGGTTTAAGCAAACTCATATTGCATGTTTGTGTACTTTCTATTCCCATGTTTTTCCATTTATTTTAAATTTCAAATGGAAACAATGTTTATATTTGCCATGTATAACAAATTCACATACTCTCTGCTATAAATTTTTGTATGGCAGATTGCTGAACAGCCATGGCACACTTTCACTATACATTTGTATTCTAATAAATTGTGATATAGGCTTTACAATATCCTTGATTGTATCACTCATTCAAATCTGTGAGTTGTCTTTTTGCACTTTTCTGGGTAGTGCAACTAAGGTTAGCTAACAGCCAGACATTGTATGAGGACTTCCCATCAGTGATATGACCATCTTTGAATTTGGAGTGATGGATAGATATTCTAACAGCTTCATTGGAAGCTGGGTCCACATTATTTTTCCATTTTTTACCATTCTTAACTTGCATAGTTTCCGTAAAACTTCTAAATAAGGTGCCTCTTACTCTATATATACTATGCTAGTTATATTGTTGATAATTTTTTAACATAAAACAAAACCAAAATACACAAAAAATTAGGCTATGTGTGTAATCACCCTATGACAAACTAATGTGGTACATAGAATACATTGTAAATTTCTTGTGCCTAGGACATTTTCATCATATTGTTTCTCAAAAGCCTTTGGTTCTCATTTTGAATGGTTAACATGAAACTCATGGATATACATTCCCAGTTGTGTGAGACATTACACTTCTGTTTCATTCTTGCAACTGCCATTTGGTGAGGTCCATGTCATCTTTCCTTTGCTATGCCACTAGTGTTTTAAAGAGTCATTTTGCATGATGCTGTGGTCAACTTTTTGTATTTTTAACTTTGATGTCTATATTTTCATTTTATGATAGTTGCTTCAACTTCTATTGTTTTCAGTTGATTGGCATTGGGTATTAACAGTGATTTAGTGTATTGCGTATGGTGTTGGGCATTTGTTTATCATGATGAAACATCTCAATAATACACATCTCATTTTCTTAAGAAAGTGGGGGAATTCCTATCATATCATAATGGCTCATTTACAAAGATTATATGTAGTAACATAATACTCCCAGATTTTTACGAGTCTGCTGACGAGATTTCTACTTAGAGAATACAGTGTCTGTTCGTGTTGAACAAGTTGTTTTCATACAGGCTAACTGTGAAAAATCTCAACAAAGACTGGTTTATTAATACTTGTTCAAAGTTTCTGTGTCATTTCATTTTGTATGATATATTTTGTAATATGTTGACTGACATGTGTACAGTGAAATACCAGGTTACCCTGAAACTGAAATCTGAATCATTCAAAATTTACTCCTGAAAACTACAAAATGGGATATGTTTGTTTTACACCATAGTATTTAAGGTATTATTGGGCTGCATAGCAGAAATATTTTTCCACAAAGCAATATTTGTGCCCGAATGTATTAATCAGGTATAAGATTTAAAAAATGGAATGGAAGAACTTCATTATGAGTCATGTTAGATTTACCTGTTTGATTGAAACATTAAATTTTGCATACATTTTTTCTTTGTACACCAAAAGATGGTTTAATGAGAACATTTCAACAGATTGAGTAGACCTGTCAATAGGCAAGTGGATTTAGAAATGGCTGGCTTTTTATTATGTGCTTATTATTCACAGTGTTTGTTTCTTGGATGTTTGTTTTGTAACAACTTTATCTCTAATAATTATGTCACAGAGTGGGTGTAAAACTTAATCTATCAGATATTTAGTTGTTTCTAAGAGTAGTGCCTCAAAATTATGCAAAAATTATGTGTTACGCTATGACCAAATGCTTGTATTGTTTTTGTGTAAAGTGCATTTTTCTTCAGTGAAAATTTTCCATTACTTGTATTTATGTATGTTAAGATTCATATTTTATGTGTTACTTCCGAATTTTGCACCCTCTATTCAATTGAAGATAAGCATTTTTTTATCATTCAGATAATTTTTTCAGCCATTCAATTTGACAAAACTTGCATTACTTTTCTTGTATTGAGGCGTTCCCATTGTATTGTCTATTTTAATGATTATTAAGATGTTGTCTTCAGATTTCTGGTAAGTTTATGACTGTTAGAATAATATTACGTTAATGGTTATTGTATATGACAACTTCTTGATTCATCTCTTAGCATGAATGAAATCAAATTCAAGCAACAATTCTAAATCACTTAAGAATAAGGTATTTATCTGATATGCAGTCCTTTTACAAATAATGTTTCTCTTAATTTTATTTCCAGTTTTTGTGACTGGCTTTTTTATTGAGTGTGTTATATAACAAGTGGTTACTTTTCAACATAACTAGATTAATTTTTGTCTAATGCTACAAACATCTGTTTGATTAGAACCAAAGATATCTTTCACTCAAGAGAGTCCTTTTTTGTTTAATTTTTCTTATGTAGATTTATTGTAAATGTATTATCTAATTTAGATCAAAATCAAGGCACTATTTTGAATGTGAATTAACATTGCAAATGCACTTAGATAATATTAATGACATTGTTTTCATTCTGTAAAAACTAGATTTTTTTGTCATGTGGAGTATGTGTAAACGTTTGAATCTCAGATATATTCCATTCATTCAAGTTGCAAATCCTTTACTCTTTAATTAATTAAAATTTTGCACTGTCCATTTGTGAATTGAATAAACTTTTTTTGTTGACCATGTACACACTTAAGTGTGGTATGTGTATATAAGCCAGCTTTACTATAACTGGTGCTAGTAAATTCTTACTGGGTGTTGCTCTTTTTCATTGTTATAGCTTCACTGTATCATTTTTAAATTTACTTCTTTTTTTAGTGATTTTTGCTATGTCATTCTTTCTTGTAAATGTTTTCAACTTATTAAATGGCTTTGTGTCATGTGTAGATTTAAATTATTTAGAAAATAGACTGCCATTTTGGCAATTGCATACAGCAAGCTTACCTATATTAAATATTATTCAGAAACAATGTAAAGCAATCTTCATCAATAATTTTTTTAATCAATGAAATATTAATATATTTTTTCAGCCTAAAAGACTCTGATATTTTAGTAAATCATCAAGGAAGCATTGTGGTGCTTTGTTTAAAAATTACAAGAAAGGTAATTTTTTTATAAATTTTGTGTGAATATATGATGCATATAAACTACCAATAATTAGTGTTCACCTGTGTTTATTGGCATCTGTAAGCATTCATTATGCACTCGTCTTAGGAGAAAACAATGATTGAGGTACTTAAGTGAACTAATGAGATTACAGCATAAGGTGACATTTGGAAAAATTAAAAATGTATCTTTTATCACATAAGTGTATTGAGGTGAACTTCAGTATGAGATTGTTGAATGCTTCTGGACCAATGCTATCCTGAACTCCATTCCTTGTTTTAACAATTTCGTTCTCTTAAAATTTTGTTCATAGTTTGCTACTTATGAGTTTTGTTTGCAGCACCTAATACTTTATGTTTAATTGGATCATAAGCTTAAATGAAAATTCCAACCTCATGTCGTTTTTGTTTGATTTAATTATCTAGTTTTTCTGAAGCTGTTTGACTTTTTTCATTTGCTTTTTAGGCTCTTAATGATCTTATTGTGGAGAAAATCAATGGTCTATTTTTCTTTATGACTTTATTATTTGCAATGCTAAATATAAGGAGTTTTTCATCCTGGAAAATGTAATATACTTTTTCTCCTTATATTTTTAACCAAGCTAATATTTCATTCTCATTTTTAAAATTTTAACTCATTACTATTTGCTTTTACCTGGGCTCAAACTGATTTGTGCCAAGTATTTAAGAACTTAAGCTGTCTATACAGTTTATTTCTGCTATCAAATAAATTGGCTGTATCGTCCTAGTCAGGATTACAAAGGTAGTTATGTGACAAAGATTAATCAGTAAAAAACATTTAGCTAGTGTATGCCATTTGTAGCTGCTTGCTTTAGTGGTAAAAAATTTAAATGGATAAATTAAAGTCAAAAAACTTATAATTTACCTAAATATTTAATCACAGTGTAATAAACTGATGTGAAGTTAAAAAAATATAGTAGAGCTTAGTTTACTTATTATTGCCTAATTGAGTTGTTTTTCTCTGACTTTTTTATAAAGAAAAATACATAATTATTGCACTATTAAGAAAATAATACTGATTAAGGAGAACCAAAGGTATTTGAGAGTCTGAATGTGTCCCGAAACTCTCACTTCATCTGTTGGTGTATGATAGATGAATATGCAGTATTCCTTATTTCAGTTGTTAGGAATTATAATGTTTCTTCTATTTTTAAAATACTTATGCAAAGCCATGAGTGCTTTCTAATAAATATGAAAACATAGAAAAATTAGAAATGATATAATCATTTAATGTTGGATTTCTAGCCGGAGTAAAATTAAGCAAAACAATAAGTATATATATATATTCTGTATATAATCGTTTGTAGATCAACTTTTACAAACCAAATATTTAATATTTGGGCAAAAATTGAGTGTTCACTATACACGGCTATATACATTGTATATGTAGTTGTGTATGTGTATATATATATATACACACACAAACTTATATGAATATATATATTTATATGTATATATATATATATTTGTATATATATATATGTATGTAAGTGTGTATGCATACTCAATGAGATTCACTGGTGTTGGCCAACAAAAGCATAGAGAAACAAACATAAAATACGCACATTCAAATGTGTTCCGAAGTGTATGGAGGCACATCCACCTTCAGCAGAAGGAAGGAAGGATTTCCACCAAAAATTTCGGAATGTGTCCTTTTTTATGTTTAATTCTCTCAGGATTTCCCGGCCAATTCCAGTGACACTCCTATTGATTTTGTCTTCTTTTCACATCCATGAAACTTCCTAAGAATATTCATATGCATATATACATAGACAAACATGTTTTCACACACAAACACACACTCATAAAATATATTTTATAGTCCTCATAACATGTAAAAACGAAATAAATGAAACTCTCGGAAGTGTATTTTTTAAAGTTTTGGTGGCTGCACTGCCAAAGTTGAAGCATGCATAGAGTAATAACAATTATTGTTACTAATTACTCTAAGGAGGTGGTTGTGCAGTCAATGAAAATTTGAAAAATACATTGTTTTATCTATGTATATAGATGTATAAGTGTGTGTGTATATGTATATACACATATTTATATGTATGTATACACATGTGCATCCATAGGCACATTGATGATATTCTAATTTTTGTAATGACTTTTAAAAGTACTTGGTTGTTGGGGCCACAACTTCTTTACCTCAGTTAATGTTGCCTGAGGTTTACTGTAATACAATTACTTTTTTATTGTGTCAAATTATTTTAATTTATTAAAGTTAGAGAATGTTTTGCCAATCCTTTTACTTCAAAAGACTAATACAATGATGTTCAGCCCAGCAAAAAAAACAAAATATTTTAGTGTGCTTCTCCCGCAGCAAAGGAATCTTGATAAAACCTGTAAATTAGATTTTTATTGGGAATCAAAATAGTTTAGTCTGATTTGTGCAGCTGAAGATTCTTAACCATTTAGCGCTGTTACTTCTGGGTGAGGAGATGGTCATATCTACTGATGTGGTATGTAATTTTTTTCATTCCCTATGCATGATAATTTATCTTAAACTTCAGGCATGCCTGTGTTTTTCTTCTGTATTGCTGTAATTTGTAGGTGTGGTTGGTAATTGCTTTTGTTTCTCTTCCCTATTATTCATTTCAGATTCGGGTAGTTAATGCTTTTCGTCAGGGTCTAGATGCTCGGTACGGCGAACGCAGTAATCCCACCTTTGCTGCGGTTCTTCAAAAGCAGTCTTCTCTTAGCAAGCGATTATCGCAGACTTCTTCCATTGAGTATGCAGATAATGTTCCCGAAGAGCTGACAGTCCCCGAAATTGATGTTGAACGCTTGTCATCACATAGTCACACCGAAACAGCAGTGTAGTCCTTAACATCAGCCTGCGAACTTCAGTCCTTGCCTTTTCACCACTGGAAAGCATTTTCATAAAGACTCCTCTTACCCACTTGTCAATTCATCTGCAAAGTGGTGAGCTGAAACAATTGATAAGATTTAAACTTTGCGAGGCATAAAGGGGAGCAGTGATAGAAGAAGAAATAACTTCCATCATGTTTTTTTAAACAGTGGTGAAAATATTCGCTGTGGAATAAAAAAACTGTTAGATTGCTTTCAGTAGAGATTATGTGATCTCTGATTCTTTAATGTAAATTTCATAATTTTTGGGTGAAGAATAGCTTTTTTGAAAAACTCAAGTTAGAAAACACCCTGAAAGCCATTTCCTCTCAGTGAACTGAAGCATGCAGAAACTTCAGGTAATGTTCTATGGGTCTACCGGAAGTGAATTAAAAAATCTCTTCAAATAAAATTCCTAGGCTTTCATTACTTGCATTACTCAAAATTAAAGAATTTTTCTTCCAACAACTTGTCACTGACAACCTTTATACTCCCTGCTTCTTTGTCCATACTCTGGTCCTTGGCCCTTAACTCTTTTACATATTTGAAATCCTCTTGTCCTAAATATGGAGAGAGGGCAGGTATGGGACAAGCCTCTCCCAAACCTGATCCCACCCTTGCAGCTCCATTCCTCCACTCAGGATCCTGTTATTGTTGTTGCTGTTAATATTGTGCTGCCAAAGGCTCCTAAGTGCTGGTTGGCCACATCATCTCCTGAGGACATGGTTAGGAAAGTATTTTTTGTGAGTTAGAAGACCTCATTGAAGGGAGGGGGATGAGTGGCAATGGGCACTCCAAACTTGTTAGCAAATGTGAAATGGTGCCGTGACAATAGTTCATACATTGTGATTGTTTTGTGAAGAAGGGGGAAAAAAGACATTTCAGGTAAGTCTATCACAGCCACAAATGACATTGATGCCAAAAGTGCTTGGTGAGCCATCCTAAGACTGCGGTAATTAAGTTTGGAGGAACTCATTGGACTTCAGTGATAGTGGCAGTGTTTGAAGCAAGTCATGCTTGGGAGTAAGAGTTGTAACAAGTGAGGATTCTTATTGAACTAATCTATTAATGTTATTATTATTTTAATTTTATTGTTTCAATTTTATTATTATTTTAATTATTGTATTTTATTATTAATATTAGTTTATTGTTTGTAATGGAAGGCAAAAGTTTGCCAAGTGTCTTTTAAGAGGGGAGGCATCATCCAGTGTTTGAATAAAATGTTGAACAATGTTGATGATAACGTTTTTATTTCTTGCCTCCCCTCACTTAAAAGCCAAGTGCCAGAACTCGATATGTAGATGATAGTTCCAAGTTGGCGTTTTTTAAAAAAAGAAAAAACTACAAGTACTGCATATCAATGGTATGCAATAGTTGAATAGAAATTGTAATCTTCACAGCTCAAAGGGAGCTGAGAGGTTTGTTATTGACTTTCTCTTGGTGTACTTTCCTGTTCCTGCTAGTTGTAGGGATTGACCTGTTAAAGTTGAAACTGTTTTTCTTATTATTGTATCTACAAGTTAAAGAAGAATGCATTGTTCTGCTTAGTTGTGGGATAACAAGAAATTTTAAAGGAAATGAACCTGTAGCTACAAGGTTCAGTAACTTCACCATAATGGAAAGTGCACTCCTAAAGGAAGAGAAGCAATATTGATTGCCACTGTGAGCTCATGATTGCTGTTAATTTTTTTTCTCCTTTCAATGGAATATTTGAAGAAAAATTCAAAGTAGTTGAATGTTCTTAAATATCACAATTTAAATCTGAAAATACTCTATAAGAGCAGTTTTGTTTAGACTGGTATGTTCAGCAGTGTGTAGTTCACTATTTGGGTGAAATTACTGCTTGCTAAACTAAACTAGGCAGACTTGACTCTATTTCTAGTGTGTGTGGTCATTTGGAAAGCATGGCTCCGTAAGCTTTCTAATATTGTCAGAGGTATTTTACTCTTGAGAAGAAATTCCTCTGTGCTATAGTTTACTCTGTTGTGTGACTGCCATATTCTATCTGTATAAAAAAGGAGAATTATAGATGTTGCAAATATGCATTAGTTCATAAGATCTTTCCATGGGCTGTTAAGTATATTAAAAAGAAAGTATCAACTAATTGACTGATAGAAATTTGCATCTGAATGTATCTAAAGAACATAGTATCACCAGATGTAAAGTAGTTAATTCACTTAGAATATATAATTCATTGGTTTTGCCTCCACAGGCTGTACAACTTCCTGTATAATGGGTTAAAGAAAATTTATAGTAAAAATCTGTACTAGTCCAACTACTTGAGCCTTAAAATATCTGAATGTACAAGGTTGTCAGCATCCATTTTGTTAGAGGGAGTTGAAGCCCTCAAGCAACTATTTCTGCACCTGTTGCTCTTTTGAGAGAAGGGCAAAGGTTATCTGTTGTTTATATGCTTCTGTAGAACCAAATCAAGTCAACTTTGATCATTTTAATTCAACTGTTGAACTGATCACTGTATTTGGTGGTCATTTTTGCCCATGTCTTTTTAAGAACCAAGTTTTTATTGATTGTGGTTCTTCCTTAATTTAGCTCTATATAAAAGTTAGTTGTCATCATTGTTTGTTTTTTTCTACTCCATACATGAGCATTATGTTTAATTCAAATTTTATTTACATGAAATGTTTATGGATATTAATTAATCATTTTTACAAAATAAATTTTTAATGTCTCAATACCATGTTGAAAATGTGGTGTGGTTCTTTCTTTTATTCATCCTTTCACCTAAAACACCTTCCTCACTCCTTGGCATCAACAGAAGTGCTTCTGTGTAAGTGTGGCTTGGGGTAACCCTTTAATGATAGAGAACTCAAAGTGTAAGAAATATGTAGAAATATAAAACAAAGTTGAAGTTATAGTTTTTCTTTTATGAAAGTTGGGTAGGCTGTGCTAATTATGCATATGGAAAATAATATGAATTTTAACATTTGCTCAGTTTGTCATGAAATTCTTGTGTGCATTTACTTCTTTAGTTTCTTAATGTATGTATTCTTTCTCATGACTTATTTGTGACAATTATTCCATTTTAAAGAGATGTAAAAATGAGACAATTTGTTGATTTCTGTTTTCTGAAATGCTTGATACCCTTATAATGCCTCATGCTTGCATTTAAATTTCATTCTTACAATTATTGATGAATGTGAAGAGTAAGGTTTAACGACTTATTTACTTAGGCAGCCAGAAGTTCTAATGTCTATATTTCATTGGCATTTCTAACTAGATCAAGACTTCTAGGCGAGTTTCAGCATTGGATGTGATTAAAACTTAGGAATCCTCTAACAACAAAGAAAATTTCCGTTTGGATTGGGTGGAACATTATAATATATTATGATCTCAAGTGGTGGAAAGAACAGTGTGAGGACATGGAGAGTTTACAGAGATATGGTGAAATGGATGCGCTTTACAGGAGAGTGAAAGCACTGTCAGAAACGAAACTTGTTACTCACTATTAAGGCGTGTTTACACGGTGCAATTAATTGCGTAAGTTAATAGTAGAACACTTGC
>LYUA01000312.1:624962-635902 GCA_002093875.1 Calopteryx splendens
ATATATATATATATATATGTATATATATATATATATATATATATATACTTACATATATATATGTATATATATATACTTACATAAATATATGTATATGTATATATATATATATATATGTATATATATATGCGTGTGTATTTGTTTTCTTTATTTATTAAAATATTCACATGTACGCATTGGCTAAGGTAGCTCTTTTTGATCCTTCTGGTGTGGTATTACGTAAATTATAATTGCGCTTGACACCATTATTAAATGGTTCTGTTCTGAATATGTACTATTAAGTTTCAAATTAATTTCGTTGTGATATAATCACACGAAGATATGTATAATAGTAATATTTTAGTCAAAATAAATATTTTTCAATTTAATGTGTCCCGTAACCTTTCCGTCCTAGCCTTAGCCTGAAGCAAGCATATACTTCTGCTTCAAAATTACGATAGCTGATGTAATGAAGGGTTTCATGATTTTGCACATTAAATCCTACCTCTTTGGATTAGTGATTAATGGAATGGAGAAGCACTTCGAATACCCCCTCCTCCACACTTTATATCGTCTTGATCTCATCGCTTTGACTTGTAGTATATTCAGTTAAGCTAACTTTAAACTAAATAAACTGCGGGAAAAGCCGCGACTTGTTCCGTTTAACGCTCCAAACAATTCATAGCGTGTGAGAACGCCTACGGGGATTAACTGGCTGAAGCCTGCTGCCGGTAATCGAGGGTTCCGGGTTCGAGTCCCGATTCGGACGAATGTTTTTTGCATTGTGAATGTTTTTCATATGCTAAAACCAAATAAATAAAAATCATTAGATGCAGAATTATTAGCTTTCACTCTGAAAAAGATTTATTTGGTGCATATTAGATAACAACTGGCTGATTGCCACTTCCCACCTTTCAAGTATACCGGAGCATAAGTTGTCACCCAAATGAACAAATTTATAACAATGAACGAATTTATAACAAATTATAACAATAAATGTCTATGCATACAAATATGAGTGGCTGGAGAAAGTTGTTGTTTTATTTCTAGGAAAGGTTGGCTTTAAACAATCCGAAAGCACTCTTATTCTCTCATTATTCGGCGGAAATATTCTGGGAAGGGGTCCAATGCACGACAGCATATGATGAAAATTCGGAGAAAAATTGTTGAAAAAGAATTCATACGAGAAGTTACGTTCATATTTAAGTAATAAAGGTGCTCCAAATCTTTCTTAGCGTGAAAAGAACAAAACTTTTTAAATATATAGTTTATTGAGGAAATAAGTTTTTACTTGGTGACCGATACATGCTGGAGTGTATAAATATACAGGTAACATTGATTGAAACAAACACATGATTGAAAAGCCCGTGGATGAAAAAATGGCATTTTTCCTCTTCTGTCTTTCCTATTTAGTTATTTCCATTAAACTGCGCTCGACAATCCAGATACCTCTGTTGATAGAGGGGCGTCAAATTTCCTCCGCAACCATATCCTCCTAGAAGATGTATTCTTGCGTAGTCGTCACAATTGATGACTCCGTCCCCGGTACAGTCCTGTGATAAAAAATGAAGTTAGCTTGAATGAATAGGAATAAGTAATGCAATATTATTGTTATTAATAATATAGAGTTACTGCTTTATTGAATCATATTAATTAAATTTTCCTCAGCCATCGGAATTCCACATATTAATACAAGATTGTAATGGATCTAACATGACTTTTGAATGAAAATATTTTACCTCCGGTGTACCGGCGATGTGAATGCAAAGATGCGTTTTTTGACATGAAAGGCAAGGCTTCTTGCATCACAATGTTTTTGAAAATATGAATGAATATTTTAGTAAGAAATTAACTTGATAGTTTGATCCATATTTCTTGGGGCACTCGTACATCTAATCCTTTCTCGCTCCTTAAATGGCCCTTGTGGTTTCCCCCGGCATCGCAGTTTCTTTCCTCCTCCGTTTACTTTGTTCCCTGAACAAATCTTGGAGTATATTATTAAGAGGGCAGTGGCAGAGCAATTGTCTTGTTAGGTTTTGGTATTTGTCTATTATTTTTAGTAAATAATATGGAACTTCAATTTCTCTTCAATCTAGCGTGTTTAGATATAACTTCGAATGAAAAGATAGTCGTCGCGATGGTATGACGATGGCGAGTGATTTTCTCCTGCACCTTTGTATAATCTTCATTTCATAAACTGATATTGGTTTTATATAAATGCGCATTTATTTTACAGTTTAAAGCCTATGGGTTTCTTAATTTTTCCTTTCCCGTTACGGAAAATAATAAATTGATTACTAGTAAGGAGTGTGAATTTCTCAATGATGGGAAAGGTGGCCCTCGTTTTAAATATTGCAAGGATTTCCAATGTGCCTCCTAGAAGATTGCGGACGGTTTCAAAATGGTATATGTACAGTGACAAAGGCTCATTCGAAGCACAGTAGTGAAATACCTATGGCACGGATTCACATTAATTCCGAAAATGCATTGGGCAAACGATATCGAAATGGTGCACTCGTCGTGGAATGCAGGTAAACCCTTCTCGGAGGTGAAAACAATTTTTCCACGTTGGATCATGATGAGGTACTGCAGTTTAATATTAATTATTTTTCCGTGAATTCACTAATCAAATAGATTTTCGATAGTGCCCTAAATCAAATGCTTTATGATTAATTCATTTCTCCAATTGTTATTCATAAATACCTCACGATTTCCTTTTGAAACTTTAAATTTACTGTTCCCTCACTTGATTCAACAGACATACTTTTAATTTCCACAACATTGAGGCATCTTCAATTAACCGGTTGCTGGCACGTGTTAATGCATGACAATGAGGACAAGAACCGCGAAATATCACCAGGTACCCTTGAAAGAATGCACAACTATCACGAGGTTTAGGGAATAGGGTTGAGAAAATAGAAAGGATGTAGGGGAATGTCTAAGGCAATGGTTTTCTCCCTTTTCAAATCAACTACAGTTTTTCCTAAAGACTTGCGGAACGAGGTACGTAAAATATGAAAGCTACTTTAATTTTCTGCTCATCCGTATGCTGCGGCGTAGAGGATACGATGTTTTGGGCAAAAAAAATGAGGCGCTGCGGGTGAACAAATTAAGACAGCATTTCCGATAGCATTTTGAAACAAAATTGAATAGTGCGTCTAATTACTGAAAGTAATCAGAGTTCGTATTCCGCCGAACTGGCCATTAAAGTGACGCTTTGGTTTCAAATTCGAATTAATCTATTGCCATGTTTCTTTCTCTGCTTCTTATTTCATACCCAACCCCAATTATGCACCGTATATACGCAGCACACCATGCTGAACGGAACGAAGGGGGGCAGATATGCGGGAATGGAGAGTGGGCTATTGTGGTGTGGGTTGTTTAAATGTTGGTGTCGTGTTTACATCTTAAAACTACCCTAACCGGTAGATAGATTAATTAAATAATATACACATTATCATTTTTAATGACTTCAACAGATGTGTGACTCCCAAAGCAAACCCTAATAGTAATACTGCATAGGGATAATAACTCTCAGTCAAAGCAAAAACTTATACACCCAAACCCAAAGCAAACACTAATAGTAATACTGCAGAGGGATAATAACTCTCAGTCCAGCTTCATGATAGCGTGAAGATTTCCTTACCTGTCTGAATTTTGCCATGTAGCCTCGGACTGTTGCTGCTGCACAGTATGGCTCATTCACACAACGTGAGTAGGCTAATTGCGAAAAGAGAAAATTTAATGTTTAATAACATATTACCAATTCATTGCACTTAACATCCAAAATATATGTGGCAAGTACTTGGAAAGCAATTATCCGAAACCATAAGTGTTACTCATGTAAATAGATGAAAATTCAACTACCAAGTTTCGAGCTAGAGAGCATGGAGCTCATGAACTATTTTAGTATTTAATTAAAGTTAATTGTGATAGTTAAAATGTCTGTAACCAAAAAATACTGAACTTAATTACCACTGATTTGCATTTCATCTAAGTTCTCCGTTTTAACCATTTACAGGCAATGTTAAAGCCTAAGCGGTACGAGTACAAATTCTGTTCGATTATTTTCATATATCAGAGCCAGAAAGAGTGTCCTTCGTCACAAGACCCATGGACCATGAAATCCTTCAAAAACCATGAGGAAAGGTTTTGTACTTTGGTCAGAATATTAATTTGAGAAAACCATATCAATTCTTGTGAACAGCCGATCAAAATAATTGAATTACTCTAAATAACCAACCAATGATCAGTGAATTAATGCAATGTGTATTCCATCATGTGTCAAAAAATGACAGCAGGTTAGAGAAAACTCACCTCCAGCGCTACTCGGGTCATCTCCGTCGAGAACTGGCTTTCCGGCGTCAGACCAGTACGCCCACGTTATTCTGAAAATCCCGCATACGTCACCGGAACAGGTTAGTGTGCGGTTGCAGTTTGATACGGCATTACATATGCAGCCCAGACAAACCTCTGAGACGATCTGGTTGTCCTGTCCTGAGGTAAAGAGAAAATGTTGAATGAGAATCAGACTTGTTTTAAAATTTGAAACCATTACAAATAACTTGAGTTATTAGTGACCATTGAAAGAGTCCAAATCCCAACCACAAAGGTTGCGGAAGCGTTCTATCTTGCAATAACGTGTTCCCCACCACCTAGCCAATTTCATCTTGGTGCACACGACAGATTCAGGATCGGTTTTGCAATGTTTTTACTTGCTCCCTCAATATTTTAATGTTTATGCTAAATTTATACAGGCATGGCTAATAGTATGGACTTCATATTTTATAAATAGATAATAAATACCTGGAAGCCAAAGAGTGCATCGTGGATTTCGATAAGGCGTTCAGAGGAGTGGAGTGCACTAAGCTGATGAAAGTAGGCTGAATATGGGAATTGGCTGGAGAGATAAGCGACTTATCGGAAACCTGTATATGAATCAGACGGAACAAGTAAGGGTAGCGGAGGGAGAATCAGGATTGGCAGTGATAGGTATGGGAGTAAGACAGGGGTTTTCGTTATTTCCAGTGCTTTTCTGCGTATCTTCCAAGAATATATATGGAAAATATGAAGTGAGTCCTGATATAAACAGGAAATGAGACTTCATATTCAGTTCAACTAGGGTTGTTTAAGTACGCCTCATTTAATCAAATCATTGGAATAGAGATGGTAAAATGGGTAGGAGTGATAGGGATAGTGTAACGAGTACACTAGAGCAGCAAACGGAACCACACTTTTTATATACCCTTTTCCTACGTAAGATAATGTCCCACCTGGGGTAAGATTACACGAATTGACTGTAGCCTTTGGTGAAACTAGAAAGCCAATTTTACCCTTCTCCTAGCATTTTGGCCAATAAAATGACACATTCTCTATATTAATATGATTACATTTTTCCCAGAAGAACTAGAATACTTGCAATCATTTTTATTGTATACTAATTAAAAACCTAAGCGGCAGAAGGTTATTAGGAGATCAAGATAACCCACTCAGGCCACGTCGAGATACCCCAGGACAAAATGTGGATGTCTCTACCAGTCTCTCATGACCCGGGCTCAAGGCTAAAATACCCAAACTTCTTTATTACGCCATATTATTACATTAGAAACGATTTTAAGAAACATTTGGAACAAAAAAGTCCAGGCATATGGTCGAGGATAAATGGGATTCTCCTCTCCTAACTGTAACTACGTGTAAAATCTAGGGTGGACGACGGAATTCACTGCGGGGCTTAAAACATTGCCATAATTTCACTTATTTACATTCAGAACAGGCTTTTCCTTTAGTATAGGTTTTTCGATGGACTACGGATTCAATAAATTTCTTTAAGTTGCATTTTAAGTTTTACTTGAAACTGAAATTACCGTCACATTTCACCATTTAAAGTAGGAAACATAAATGGAAAATATGATGTATTCGACACGTGACTTAGTTAATTATATATTGATTTTTATTTTGCCACACGAAAGGAATCAAGCTCGCGTTAGGCATGTCAGAACATGACAATATATACATACCCATTAGCCATTCATTACAATAAACCATTTTTTCTACCAAATTCTTTCTACCTTCTTTCATACCGTCCAAAATCGGTTATTCTCTCCACCCCACCCAATATTCTCCCATCCATCTGACATAAGACATCCCACTGCCTCTCAGTTTCTCCTGCATCCATTATTCCTACCTTCTTCGAATTCCTCCCATCAACCTTCTTTCTTCCACCAACATGGCTAGTACTTCTTCCTTTGTTTCCCTCTCCGTCCATTTTTTTTCATTCTTCTTCTCGCACAAATCTAGTATCCTTAGATATAAGCTTACCCTCTCCCCTCAACGACCAAGTTTCGGAGCCATACAAAACTATGTTCGTTATTGAAATTTTTACTGATCTGCTCATTATATCTTCACTCGCTCATTTTACTAAATAAGGTTACGTACCTCCACTATTTTTTGCCATCCAAATGTGACATTTGACCTAGCCCACGTGTTTCTTGAGAATTGTTTTCAAACTATTGATTCCCACCCCATGCGTATCGCACTATAAAGCAATCCCTTGCCTGACTATAATCCCTTGCCTGACTGGCTAGTTAAAGATTCATCATCCGAAGATCTAACTGACTTGATTAATTCCACCTACCAGGCCACCGTCTTTTTTTCCAAATTTAGCCATGCCTATTCCTACCTGTCTTATCATCTCTCCCATGTACTTAAACGTTGAAAATCACTGCTGAAAAAAAAACATTCTTGCCTTACACTCCTTCCTATTACTGGCCATCCATATTTTCCACCCGTTACTTGCACTTGTGCAGTTAGAGATAGGAGCAGGTTTTGGATAAGTCGGCAATATCTCCGGTCTATTCGTATTCTCTGCGATGGGTTTATTTTTACCAATACCAAATAAATTTCACTCCGCCAAACGCCCGCTCAAAATTCACGGAGCAAGCGCATACATTCAAGTTATGCATTTTATTCTTTTTCCTCAGTTTTCTCATCAATGCAAAGGCATCACGCGGATCATTTCTCCTTCTAAACTCAAACTGATCTTCTCGGAAGAGATCTATTTGCCCTCCTCTCAATCCTTTTGTTGGTGATGGTAAGTTCTACCTTTGCTGCGCGAGAAAAACAACCTGTAGGCATAAAGCCCTCACAAACTGCGGCTTTTCCATTTCATGGAATAGACATTTCTGCTTAAGAAAGTTTCTTGGTGTGTGTCTTTCCTCGTAAAAGCTACGAGTGAGCCCATATAAACGCTTCCTCCTACTTGAGTAGTTCTTCGGGATGTCCCCATTCGCACAGTCTTTTACGATTTCTTTTCGTTAAATCCAATATCTATCTAGCAGTCGAGTATGCCGGGTCCTAATCTATTCTCTTCAAATCCATTTTTATTTCAGTATATATGCCTACTAACTGTTCAATCATGTTTGCCATATCGTTCTTCTCCAAGTTTTCTCCACCTTGCCAAAATTTCCTGTGGCTCGATTGCGCAACTATTCAGCATTGTCCCTGTAAACTCTGCATGTCCTCATACTCTTCGCTCCACCACGTTCCTTTCGTAGTATTAGTCCCTCGCCTTAGTTTATAGTTTACCTTATTGTACTTTCTTCTTTCTTATTCTGTGCAATATAGCATTTTTAATATTTCATCATCTCATCTATTTTCATAGCCGTCTCTCCTATTATCCTATGAATCCTAATCATTTTGTAATATAATAGTAATTTTTCTATGCCCATCCTCTTGTCCTCAGAGTTTTATCAAATACCTTCTGGTACGCCTTTCCTTCCAGGCTTAGGTTCTTTATTTAATTTTCTATTCCGTCTTTCCTTTTCTGTCCTACTGAATGCACCTCATGAGCACTAAATTATGATCCACTTCCGTGAATCCTTAAGAATTGAAGACGCAGTTCCTAAATATATGTCTAACCATATTATAATCTAATCGTTTTCTCTCATGTATTCCATTTACTAATTCAACTTTGTAAGTATATTTACATCCACTGTTATTTTTGAGCCAATATTTTTCTTTTCCTTAACTTAATTGTTTTCTCTCCACGGTAGTTATTTTTTCTTGAATCGTACTTCTTTACCACCCTCCTCCCTTCGCACACCACCGATATTCCAACCCCACAAATAACTCGTGAGTTTTTCTTTCAGGAGCACTCGGAATCATTTATTCTATTTGACAGACGGACATTAATTCTACTTACTCTAATTCTATATCCCTCTTTTTCCTATGTCTAGGAATTTTCCGGTATGCCTGCCCTAAAAAGAACCGAGTTCTTTGGAAATTATGTTACACCTACTAATAATATCATTCCACTCATTGCTTTATGTTTACTAGTGATCTTCTTACCTTTTTATTCAATACCGCTGTTACCCTACGATGATTCTTCCTCTGCATCCGAATCTGTAACTAACGCTTCAATAATCCCCACATTATTACCATCTCACCTTGCAGAACCATAACATGTCTATATTTCCTTGCTCGATATTTTGAAACTCCTCTGTCCTGCACGTCATTTTAGCATTCCAAATCCTTATTCTAACAGCTTCGGTCCTTTTTCGTGTCTTCTTTCTGCAGCTGCAGTGAACCAGACTGTTCCACGGTTTCGTGTTCTAACGAGTGCGGACGCCTTACCTCACCCGTTGCCAGCCACGGCAACCACCCCAGTGGGCCGAGTCCCATAGCAACCACGTTTACTTACCACATTTTTGTCTATCATGATTTTGTGTGAGAAATATTTGAGGTGGTGTCCCGCTACCTTCCAAAATAGTATTATTAACGTGACAGCATTACTCGAATGACCACTCCACTGGGGTCATCATTAGAAGGTTCTGTATAGGTGAACTACAAGGCTTGTAAATTGACTTGTAACTTTCAGAAACGAGCCCCAGAAGTGAGAATTAATTTTCAGTACCAATGATAAATGTATAAGAAACGCGTAAACTGTGGAACGAACAGGGATATCAACATCTGTGAATCACATGAGGTTCGAACACTTAAGACGCAATTTTATTTCTTTTGAACCCAAATAATTAATGAGTAACAAAATATGCAAAATATTTTCTTATAAGCATAAAAATCGCGTTCGAGTGGAGGCTGGGACCAATCTACTCTCATCAGGTATGTAGATGTAGGTATATGATGTTGCCTTTTTATCAAAAAAAGGCGTTTAAAAATGAAAGGAATGGTACTTAGTACTTATTAGTCAATACTAACTTTTATGAGTGATATCCGTGGGGATTTTAAATTATCTAAATCGCTCTAATATGTGACGTACAAACAAAACTGTCGTAAAACGAATGATTTATATCCTTTTCAAAATTAAACACTTTTATAGGGATAGGGAGTTAATTCTACGTCTTGTATTTTCGCGTTCTCTTCTTCCAAATCGATGGAAAAAAACACGTGGCATTTTTTATTAATTTACTCGAAATAACTAGGTGTATATCATCCGACGACATTTCAAAGGGACTTTGTCCGCCTAACAGATTTCTCTTTTCGAGTCTTAGTAGGCGTCTGTTATACAAATGATGAAGATAAGCGACTTACAAGAGACGAAATCCACGAGTCTGCAGCTAAACTTCGCGTAAATGCCTGACCACTTCGATACTTCCCAGTTAACAGCTGCTCAAAAACTTCAACGCATCGGTGCCATATTGAGAGGTGATAAAACCGAGGCTACTGTGAACCGAGGTGATGTCTTACCACCTTGATCCAGATGGAGAACATCATCTTTCGAGGTAACAGAATCAAAACTAGGTGTTAGGTGATGTCATACCTACCTCCGTTGATATGAGTCATCGAATACAACCCCTGGGAAGAAGTGCAGACTGAAAAGTACCCAAGTTTCTTCTCAAGTCCTCTCATTGTCCTGTTTAGAATCTCTCGCAAACGGAAGTGTACTAGGCATACACATAGGAATTCATACTTTTATTAAATTCCTATACAAAATAGAAAAAATTACACCTTTTGTAATCAAATAAACAAGTGTGGAACTTTGTAAATTTATTTTCCTCATCTCAATTATTTCCCTCAGCGGTTAACCCCGCTATCAGCAGCATCGCCGGCTATTGATCAGTTTCTGCGGCGTGGAATGAGACGGCATACTCGTATTGGCCGAAGAGTCCGTCTGTATGCATTTTCCGTACCGAAATTGTCATAGAAAAGTAAAGCTTCCCTAAAACTGTACTTCAAATTAGTTCATTCATCTAATCAGCAGGGGGAAAGATTTATAAAATGTTCCTAAATGTAACTTGGATATTATAAAACGTTAACGCTTAAATTGCTATCCCACGACAAGCCACTCTCGGAAAATCAGGGTCAACTTACAATGACCATGATATAAGGGGCAACGAATAAATATGAATCTCGGTCAGTAATAATTAGAAGTGGATGATGACTTAAGGTCCGAAAATCAGTATCTAATTAAGGGGGGTGAACTAATAAAAAAATATATTTTGTTAGAAGCGACTTAAAGATTAAAGAAAGTTCGCTCCTCTTCGGTCCTATCTGTGTCCAGTATATAGAATCCGAACGAGAAAATTTCCTCATGTGAAATTGAGAATGAAAAAAGAAAAAAACTCGGGGAAGATCGATCAGGTAAAAATCAAAATCATAAAATGGAAAGGACCCCCATGATATTTGAAGACCTGGGTTATTCAAAGAAGATGTGACAAAATCTTAAGGTTAAAAAAAATCATCATCCCTGAATACTGTTAAATTGGTTTCCTAAATACAGTAATTGAGTTTTTGGTGTATTTATCACGAATTTATAGGCAAAAAATATATATCATAGACGAAAAAGTGGCAAAAAGTTTAAAAGAATGCCCTATCAATCTTGCAAGACGGTTGAAACTTACATAAAAAGAACAAGGAATTGGTTGCTAGTTTGTATATATATATATATATATAAGTCTTGATAAGCTTGAGGATAGAGACGAATATGAAAAAACACACTTACACTT
>LYUA01000312.1:636890-648195 GCA_002093875.1 Calopteryx splendens
TATATATATATACACTAAACTATCTACCCCTTTCTACTCCGAACTGGGATACTCAGGCTCCTTCTTGTACATAAGAATTCTTTTACACTCGTAACTCCCAACACCCCCACAGCACTCTTTCCATTTTCACTACCTACTTCCCTGACACGCAGTCCCTTATAAATATCCTAAAATATCTCTTTCCCATCCTTTCCAACAAGGAAACCACCGCCGACCCGCTGTCCGATTGTCCCTCGGTAATTTTGAAACGCCCCCTCAACCCCTCGGATTGCCTTGCTAATTCCCCACTGATTCCTAATATGCCTGCCCCAAACACGTCACGAATTCCCTTCGTCATCATCACCATCTCAAATGGCCTCGTTTACGACTTCTTTGTCGCATCTAATTACAACTTGAAAAACAACAATAGCCGCATTGTTTCGTTATTCAGCACACAGTTTCCAAGTAATGGTAGGCGGCTATATATCGAATTGATTCACCTTTCCGCTGAAAGGGTGGGCCATAGTTATTATATCACAAGTCGTTTTTATCCTATTGCTACGCTGCTACGGTCTGTCGATCCTTTCCAGAAACCGATCTGTACTCTCGTCTTCTCCGGAGACGTCACTCGGTGAGATTGGAAACTACAAGGGCTCTTAGTTCATTTAATAAAGTATGGGAATATAAATAAAAAAAGATAAATTGAAAGTGAATATGGCCTCTTTTCCGTCTGCCCGTGAATGTTTAATTCATTCATTTAGCCACTCGCGTTGAATCGGTTATGTTACCGAATCTTTGATGATGTAGTAACTATAATGGAGTGGAGGGATCTTTGGAATATTATTTTTAGTTTTATTCGTAAACGAATAACCGTAGAAAAAAATATATTTTTCCAAACTATTATTTCATTATTTTTTTCCACACCATTTCATTTTGGCTCGGCCTTAAAGAGTCAGAGTATTATTATTTGTTTTATATGTGTTGAAAATGTTTTGTTGGTTAATTAATTTTCAACGCAGTTTTATGATCTTCTATTTTTGCAGGATTACATGTAATGATAATTGGTGCATCGCATTTATATCATGTCCGTAGTCCTCTGGAATAAAAACAAAGATGATGCAGGTTTCCCAAATCCGTAATGAAATTGGGGTCAAGGCTCGTATTGAGGATGTCTTCACTACTCCGCGTGAAAGGCGTTCTTGAATAGTTTAACGCCAGTATTTCTGAGAAACCTGGCTGTTACTTATACTAAATCCCCACACAATACCCTTCTTTATTTTACATTAAGCGATTGAAGAAATATCTCGAAAATTAGGCTCGGTCATCAATTTCTAAGTTAATTTATCAGGCATTCTATTGTCACTTAATTGAGTTGGACTTAATTTTTATTGAAACATATGCCCCGTCTAAGATTTTTTCGTTAAAAAACTGGCAGATAAATTAACCCAAATTTTATCCTCGGTGTAAATTCTCAATCTAAAATGGACAATGTGTGATGTCATTATTTTTGTTATGTTGATGTCACCATGATAATAATATTTTAATGTTAAATATAAACTTTTAAAATGATTTCTGAGTTGTTTAGAGCATTCCCTCGATCGTGCGAAGCGAAGTAGTTCCACTGCATATTTTCTTCCGTAGAGGTTCTGAGACTTAAAACGATTTTGGGGTAATTAACTTGTTCTCTCATCTACCGACTTCTGGAGTTTCTACCTACGTGGCGATGGCCGATGAATATGGGGAGTAATTATTTGCATTTATTAAAACAAGTGATCTTATGGAGCATATGTAATTCGGAGTACTGTTACTAAGTACCATTGTGAAAGGTTAGTGTCCTTAAAATATCAACGATTCCACCTTCTGTACTGAGAAACCAAGTTTTCGGGCACCATCAAATACCACCAAGTAGAATACTGCCGTTTTATGACTTTTCAACGATGTATTCCAAGTCCGTCCAATTTCCTCTATTAAGTCAATCACTGCGTCAAGGTAAGTTCACGTCCATGGGATTTGAAATCTTCTCAGTGGCTTAATTTTATTTTCTGTCTTTCTTCTGCGTAATAAGAATGAAAAACGGAAATAATTACTGGAATTAATCACCATTAATGTAGATAGGCATGGGTGGTTCTTATTTTGATGCCGCTGATAATGTATCGCTGCGGAGAGAAGGCAACGCCTCAATGCATGTGAAATAAGCCTTGAAAAGACTCGTATTGCGGGGAGGTTGCACTCAGTGGAGGGCACCGCTAGTTAAGCCTTGCATATGCAGCCCTGTGTTCTCAAGACCAGTTGGGATTCCCGTAGAAGAAGCTACTTTCTCTTCGCTCTGTTGATCATACGATGAGTCACCAATTTCATCCTATCTTTATCTTGCAAGACCCTGACTGCTTACATAAATATAAACGTGATAGGGCTGTACGTTGTAAATTGAATACCAAAAATTCTCGGCACATCTACATTGTGATATGTATAGGCCACAACTAATTACCGTCCACAAGTTGCAGATTTGCTACATTTGTTTTCGATTATCACCCCCAATGCTCTTCCTCGGCTTCAAAAGTACAATATCGATAATTAATTATTAATGCATATTTATCGATACGCACTCCATATATCCTCATCACATCGATATACTTATTTTATTATCGTAGAGTCGATATTGGAAATGGAATATCATATATTTAGCATTTACATAGCATCCTTCCGTGGATCTACATCGTAATTGGACTTCACCTATGCACACACCATGTCATCTTCGAGGCACTGCCATGTTGCAAGACTTACGGGTGAGGGATTGTCGTGATGGTTTATGAAGACTAAGGAATGCATCAGGGTCCATTAGAGGAAATATTTTAGAAAATTAGGAATTAAGCTATATTCTTTACCATGCAACGAAAAAATGCGAATGGGCCACGAGGGTCTAAATCCCTTTTCAGTAATAATTTAGCATTATTCGGCTGCGGTTCTTTCATCATTATTTTAAAGAATAATAAAGTCACAAACAGGTAATAATAATATATAAAATTGAAAAATATGATCTCTTTCAAGACTTAAAAGCAATTGAAACGCTAAAAATTACGTAGGAAATAAATAGAAATTATATGTCAACCCATTCTCCCTGATCAGATCTTCACTTCAATCTTCAAATTGATCTCAAGAAAACTGCTAAATAACACCAGGAAATACATCTCGGGTAATTATAGTCCAATTTTAGCTATGCTCCAATAGTTTATTCCCAAGTAATTCTTCCTCAATAATTGAGATCCCTATTCAGGAAAAGAGGGCAATAAAAAATCCGCTCGGTATATGCAATAGATAAATTATAGCCTAAAATAATAAACACAGGATCATTAAATTCTATTTTTTATTTCAAATCGAATGAATTATTTGCGTTGCCATTGGTCTGATATGATTACCCGATATTTTTCCGTTGGCAGTGGTGTCGAACGTATAGCAAGTTGCAGCACATCCGGATTCACATGAAAACTGAGAAAACCCAGGCATAGGGGTATAGTGGGAACGAGTTTGTCTGGCCAATTGGGAGTAAATGCAGAAGGTGAAGGTTAATTGGCGTGATCGAGGCGTTGACCTGCTGCAAATTCCATGAATAAAAAGACCTCCACGTTCATCGTTACCGTTATAAAGGTGAAGCCTGGCCAAAGGCCCACGAATAAGAAATGATGTCATCACGAATTTCGCCGAAGTAGATAGAAACAAGCGCTCCACGTTATTAACATAACATAGACTCTCCAACTTCGTTCCACTTGCTTTTTACAATCTTGAATAGAATTAAATGATTGTTTAATGAGTTGAAATGGTGGAGCATGTGATCACCAGATAGTCTTAAGGTCTGAGCCCCACATCCTACAGAGTGCCGAATAAAGATACGGTGAACAGCATACTCAGGTTAAATATGATGGGAAAAAATGATTTCACCTGTCTCAATTCCTAAACGACAAAAGCAGCCAAACTACCAGCTACCATTTCTACTAATTCTGATACACAATATACCCCCAATTAGCTACCGAGGGAGAGATTAACTGTGGGTACAAAAAACATCGGCCAGTAAATAGGTTTTTGTAAATAATATTTTAAGTTTACACAGCGAAAACGCACACGAACATACAATGAGCATGTGATCGGCTTTGGGCGAATTTTTGTGAATTAATATGTTTTTCTACGCAAATGTATGTGTGAAAATTCTTAAAGGTACATATGTATCTTCCATATTTTAGTGTATTCCTTATTTTTGTGGATTTAGTTTACTAGTCAGGGCAATTTAGTATCCCATAATTACGGATAATTAAGAGTCTGTAGTAAATATTTAATCATATAATCCAAACTAGCATTTCATAATTCTATGCTGCTTCCAAAAGCGAACAACCATCAGATATCATAGGCGGGTAATATTGCATCTAATTTTAGTGTATTTTTAATTATTACGAACGTAATTTATAATCCACGAATCTGATTTAACCATTCGTTTTTACGGCAGGAATTTTGTAAATTTTCACCTTCAAAGTCCGTCCAAGGCCGGATTTAAGTTCCACATCCGGAGTGAGAGCAGAGAAAAAATACCAAACATTTTACCGGTAACCCAAGCAACTTATGTATCGGAAGAAATACTGTGGTACACCTGTCTATTAGTCCTTGCCACGAATTTAAAAAATTAACAATAAACACTTTCCAAAAAATAACAGTAGTAATCTTGACCTTAAATACTTTAAGATCACCACTATTATCATGAATGAAAATCCGTGAATAGCTTTCAGCAACAAAAACCAGCGGGTGACTACGCTATTGTTAATGTATCGCCATTTCCCGCAGTTTCTTTAAAGCTTTCAGAAAATATATAAGGACGGAGATACAGTAAAAGTACAAACAGAAAAACAAGGAGTAAAAACATGTATGGGTTATTTCATACTCACAATTCAATGGCTTTTACTCCCATTGCGTCTTTATAGAAACTGAGTTCCTTTGCAACTGATTTAATGGATGGGTGATGAATTACTTACTTATTTACCGGAAAACTAACTATTTTGCAAGGCGTAAGTTGCTAATTACCTACACACACAACAGGTTTTTGAATGTTTACGCATTTTTATTGACTCAATTATGTTAAAAGTATCAATAAATATAGATGAGGTCATTTATCAACCACTTTTGCATGATCCGGAAATAAATAGTCCTTCCCATTTAAATCCTGTTAAATGTACGAGGATCTCTAGTAGTTACAAGGGATGGACATACGAGAAAGTGGCCCAAGAATATTGAACGCGGATTCCAAGAGTTGAGTAATTGATGGTCAAGGTGGATGGTTATCATTAATGATTATCAACTAGAGACCATGCCAAAGCAAAGAGTTCGCATTAGCGAGTCAAGTATTTTAATGACTGTCCTTCATCACGTCTTCCATTTTGGTGAATGGGAGGACTCGTTCTCTCAGAGACATGGGTGCGAGAGTGTCAGTTAGTTTTTCGCCCTGAGCCGGGATCCGCTTTGGCAGGTCGACAAAAAATTTTGATGAGGATGCAGTATTTTCCCACAGTTCGGGAAGGTACTCACCGTCAACGATGGATGCTGCCGCTAGTATCAAGGCCAGGGACAGGCCGCCCATCAGCAGCTTCGTGCGGGTCATCCTGCGTTGGTCTCTTAGCAACAACTGATCTCGTGGACTTTATAGCCGAGTGACTACCCCCTTCTGCCGCCTCTAGATCCTCCCCTCGACCCTCCACCTGCCCCACTCCCACCGCCTTCCCTCCCTCTCGCCCCATTCCCACCGTCTGCCTCCGCCTCCGTTTCCCTGAGATGTTTGACTCGGGAGGGGGCGAGGAGGACGATGATCACGCTTTGACTTTGGTTAGCGCACGTCTTTCCGCCAGCGTCCTTGACTACGCCTTCGCTCCCTTCCCCCCCCTCCCTACGGGCACCCTCTTCTCCTCTCTTCCTCCCAGAGAGCCGCCCCGCTGCCTTCACAATTTTCGCCCAATCGCATCCATGCGTCACGATTTTCAGCGGCCACCTCGTCCAATTTCATAAGGGAATCCCAGTCTCGGTGAAGGGAATTCCGATGACAGGGAGTCGGCAGGCGTTCAGAAAAATTCTCTGGAAGAGTCAGAAGGGTTTGTTTCTTCTGGTCCTTTTTGCACCATGTGTGGGTACAGCGATGTACCACTTTTATTGTGCGAACCCACTTCCGCTCGTGCCGATTAAGCATTAAGCTGTCGGAATCGTAGTAAGCAAGATATCGTGGAGGAAACTAGTATATTTTTTTAGGATTCGGAATGCGTGTTAACATTTTGGGAGGGAAGAAATTCAAGAAACTGAACTCTGGCGTGCGCACACACGGGATGTTCCCAAAGCCTCCTCCAAATTGAAATATTCATGAAGTGCACCTTTCTCGCTTCTTTCGTGTGGCGACGTTCTCTCCTTTTGTGTTGAAGGTGACCGAACAGCGAGTGGAGATTTGAATTTGAATTTTAAAACCTTCTGTATTCACACGGGCTTAGCCCACTGCGGCGGGTGTCGTTCCCGGCAGTGGGGGAGGCAAGGCCTCCGTGGTCGTCATCGCACGAAATCCTTGCGCAGCCGAATCAACACCAGAAGAAAAGAAGACTCGGAAGAGGACTACAACTGTCAGCATAGGGACTTGGAATCTAAGGACGATGCTGAGGGCAGAGAAGTTAGAAAGCATTAAATACTAGATGCAGGGAGGAAATATTGATATGTCAGGCTTGTGCAAGGTGAGATGTAAGGGCGTGGAGATTATTTCAGTGATATTTGCAGAATAATTTGCAGTGGAGGAGAAAAAATCCACCGTGGGATAGCACTGCTGTTAAACAAAAATGTAGGAAGAAGAGTAGTAAATATAGAGGAGGTGATCGATAAAATATTATTAGTAGATATTAAAGCAAGACCAACGAACATGATTCTCAGGCAGACTAGCATGCCAACAAGTACAAAGAAGTATGTAGAGTATAAGACCAAATAGAAGAAATGATTGAAGGATTTCCTGTAGTTACTTGATATTGATGGGGGACTGGAACACAGTGGTGGGCGAAGGGAGAGATGGGAGTGAGGTAAGGGAGTATGTTTAGGAAAAAGAATGGCCGTGGGGAGGGGGTTTGCAGGAGGATTGACTTAAAACCAATATTTGGTTTCAACACCAAAATAGACGCAGGTACACTTAAAAAATGCTGACGGATTCATGGAGATATCACTTTGATTACACAATGGATAGGCAGAAATTTAGGAAGAACGCCATCAATTCATGCCGTTTTCTGGAGCGGATTCAGGCCGTAATTTGGTGCTCATGAAGTAAAATTTATATCTCAAGAGGAAAGAAAGGGTAAGAAGGATAAGGAAATGAAATAAGGAACCTTTGCATCGGCGAAAAGAAAGGAGCGTCAGAATGCAGTGGAGAGATGCTGAGTGAGGACTAGAAGATGGTTACGGTAGAAGAAAGGTGGGATCACCTCGAAAAAGGGATAACGAAAGCTGAAAACAAAACAACAAGAATTGTCAATGAAAAATGTGATAAAGCATCACTCACGAAAGAGATGATTAGGAAGATATAACTAAGAGATAAATAATAAACTAAGGCGAGAAACAAACGGGGCGAGAGAAACGTGGTGAAAGGAACAGTGAATGGGTAAGCTATAAATGAAGGAAAAAGCACTGTCAGAATGTCGGAAAGCAAAATCCGTGCACCCCTTTAGAATATTATACGATAGAAAAAGTCTTGATCGAAAGAGAAGCGATTCAAGCAAGGCGGAAAGAATTATTGGAAGAACTCTATGGTGAAGATATTAGGCTTGTAATTTTAAACATAAAAAGAGAATATGATGTCAATAAGGGTAAAATTGGCTGATTCCGGCTTCACTTCGTCGAAGTTTACAATATTTATTTTTAAATGAATCGATTAGAGTAGTTTAAGCTCAGGCACATTAGATTGTGAGACAGAGAAGGCATTAAAAGAAATTAAATTGAACAAGGCTGAGGGAGTAAATAGAATCCCTCTAGAATAACTCATGAGTTTCGGGAAAAATGGAAGGAAGTGATTTACAGGAAAAGATTCGCAGTGTTTAAGTGGGTGGATTTTGGCCAGAAGATTTCGTTAGATCAGTGTCAAGTCCCGTTCCAAGAAATGGAAAAGCTGCAGTATGTGAGGGCTATAGGAAAATAAGTTTGATTTCACACGCAGCAAAGGTGCCTAGAACTAAATGCATCATCGATAGGAGGATGGAGAAGAGGGCAAATGGTAACTTAGGAGAGAATCAGTTTCGTATAAGGAAGGAGAGGGGTATGTGTGACGTCATAACAGTAATGAGGTCATCGATAGGAATACAGGAAATATCCTGGGTGTATTTATTTGCTTCGTGGATTTTGAGAATGCGTTTGGCAGAGTAAATTGCGAAAAACTAATTAACGTATTGCAGAAGATAGGGGTAGACTGGAGGGATAGGAGGCTTATCCTAAACCTGTATATGTCTTAGACTGCACAGGTGAGGGAGACGATTGGAGTAACAGAGTGGGCAGGAGGGAGGACAGGGTTTGTTCGTTACCACTGAAGTACATTTTGGCTTATGTGAGTAGGAAATGGTAAGGGCGGCATGAGAAGGAAATGAAGGTATGAATGAAGGTAGGAATGAATAAGGGGATTTGATGAAGTCTGTCAGATTTTTGGACGATCTAGTTTTTGTTAACCAGTCGGCCAAGGAGCTAGGGAAATCACTGTTGAGCGCATTATAGTCATTGTGAAAGGTATAGGATGAAAAGAAATGAGAGGAAAGCGAATGAAATGAATTCTCAAAAGATAGGAAAATAGATAAATAATTAAAGTTGGAGAGCCTGCAGTTGAACAGATAGAACAATATATCAATTCAGTTAGTATTTTAGACGAAAGTGGGCAATATAGTAATGGTGTAAGAAGAAGAATTGAATTGGGCAAAGAAGTAAGGCCAACGAACATGTAAAGAAAAGTGAGTAAAAAGTTAAGAACACACAAGTGAAGACGCTGATATGGATCCTGGTTATTTATGGCTCGGAAACTTTGCCATGGATGCAGGAGGACAAGCGTGGGCTGGAGGTTTCTGAGATTTAGGTGTGGAGAAGGATGTAAAAAGTTAAATGGACTCATAGAAAGATGAACGAAGGCGTTTTGGGCATGATAGGGTTGGAGGAGAAGAGGTTGTTCGGAGAAATCCAAAGAAGGCAGAAAAAGTAGATGCAGGGTGTATTGAGTGGCAATAGATTGTTGAAGACTGTTATAGAAGGGAGAATGCTGGGTAAGGGAGGTAAAGTGAGAGAAATATGAGGCATGTTCGACGGAATGAAGGGGAAGAAAATGTGCGTGGTCGAACAATGGGTTAATGCTGTGTAGTGTGTTGCGATATAAGTGTCCATGTCGTGTTTGCCTCACATTGAAAACCTACCCTTATCGGTAGACTGCCATTAATAATAACAATTAGATAATTTGGGCCTTTTTGCTTCTACTTCTGTAATACTATATTTTAATTTTTATTCCTTTATTTCTTCAGTATCCGCCACAAACGCCAGGTTTCGATAGCTTCTATTCTTCTCTGTTATGCCTTTTAATATTCCGTGTCTTTTGTACAACACTTACTGTTATCATATTCGTCTTCTTTGCACCTAGCAGCTACAAATAAAAATGTCCTATGCACGGAAGTTAATGTTTTTAATTTCTTCGATACTTCTTCTGTTGGAGTTCATTTAGAAAGTTCATTGAAGTTGAAGCTTAGGTATCCACTTCCGTACACAGTAGAGAAGGTGAATCAATGCTGTCCGTATAAATGGTTGTTCTCTGATGATTATCTTATTTTTCTTCTGATAATTAGTGAGGGCTTCCATGTAGTTAGTAGCCATTAATGCTGTATTAGTGCGTTATTTATCTAATAATCTAATTTTTAAATTAAAAAATGTATTCATCCTGTTAATACTGTCGTAAAAATCATTGTGATGAAAATCTGAATTTACTATTTCAATAAATTTTTACCGAGTATAACTGACATAGTTTTCCACTGGCATGATTCAACTAATTTTGGTTTCTTAGGGAATAATTTTCGCCAAATGAATTTTAAAATCTAAAACGTAATTTATAAGGGAACATTTACTTAAATAATATCTGTGTACTTCAAATCCCGTTTGCACATTATCTTCGGGCTTATCATTTAAAGTGAAGGCTGTCATGACCTGAAGACCTCCATTTTTTCCTTAAGATTCTGCATTTTCTATTGCAATATCATGATTTGATTGCGTTCATATATTTCGAAATGAACTCTATTGAGAATGAATTGGCTTATAAATGATTGACAGAGGTCTGGACGTCTTCAAATCACCTCCACGCTACAATAAAGTTTCATTCTACATGAATTCAAACTCTAATTTTTGCCTCGTTTTTGCAGTATTTTCTGCCTCTCATTGTTCAATATTTTAGTAATGCCATTCAGTTTTTCGTTTGTCTAAGTAGGTATATTATTTTTATTTAAAATGTTTCAATAGGCAAGTGAATTGAACTCGTCGTTCAATGTCGTTCCGTGTTCCCCATTGGGTATTCGACGGAGATTTCAACATACTATCAAAGTCCGAATATAAGTTTTAAGATCTGCTGATCGGACTGTTGAGATGAAGTACGAAATAAATAAATTAAATGCTTATAAAATTCGCTCTGCCACCAGCATTGCGGAAAATGAAATGGAGAGTACGGGTCAAATGGTAAAAATATGACACTTTTATTGGTTCTAAAAAAAGAAGCATTTTTTTACGTTCCTTGATTACGCTCTCATATTGTGGCTGCCTTGCCATAAGATTGGCCTTTGCACTCTGAGAACTCTCTTTTCTAAGCTTGTCACAGATAATGCTGTACTTAATTTCTGATTGCTTCATATGTGTGGATTTTCAAAATGCGGAGTACTTAAAGCCGTTTAACTTATTTTCCCTTTATGGGAGATACAATATCTGATGTTAGTCTAAGAAAGTCAATTGATCAATTAGTAAAAGATAAGATGGCGCTGAGTCAACATTTCTTATTGAGAGCATTCGATGAGTTAGAAAAAGTGAACAATTAAAGGGGATTGTTTAGTAATCAGCTCAAACTACCTTTACAATAGTTAGGGACAAGCCTTTCCGTCTTTCTGCCTGCTATTTTATTTGATTCTTCACTTCTGGAATTGAATTAGAACTGTGAAAGAGGCAAATCGTCAAATCAGTATTCGTATGGCGTTTGAGGATGATGGTGTAATGTTAGTAGAGGCTCAAATTTCTTAAAGAATTAAGTTTAGTCTATATATATATATATATATATATA
>LYUA01000312.1:663563-677383 GCA_002093875.1 Calopteryx splendens
CCCAGTGAATGACATTTGAGGAATTTTCGACATACACGGTTTTCGACTTACACGAAAATTTTCAGAACGAATTAACCGTGTAAGTCGGGGACTTACTGTAATGGAGGTATTTATGTATAGCAATTGTTAAAGCTGGGGATTAACTGCAATTATTTAACTTTTTCTAACTGCTCAAGTTTCTACTGAGAAACAAGGATTTTTACTCGATTGGGGTCTAAACAGTTCCTTTTACTGTCACAAATTATTCCAGCAATGATAAATAATCTCTCAGAAAACACAGTTTTACAAGTTTTTGAAGATCTGGAAAATTAGTGTTTCACTCAAATAATGTTCATTTCTTCCTCTGCAGATGTCTTGGTAGGTTTCTGTTCAGTATTGTTATTTGACATGAATTGAGTAGTATATGCACATTCCATGCATCCTACCTACAGAATTCCCTGTTTCTACATAGTCACCATCCTTGTGACAAGAAGGAAAGTTATTAGTGTATGTAGAGATATTTAATTTAAAAGATTTAACTTAATATATTTAAAAACTCCTTAATAAATTTTAGTATCTAAGCATCCACTGTGACTGCAGCAAGAATATCACTATATAAAAAATTCACAGCTAAAATTGGCCAATTTTGTGATCCACATTACAGTATTTAAAACATTTTCTGCGCTACAGCAGAAAATGGATTTTAGTAATATTTTTAGGGATAAGCTTTCTAGTAGAAATATGGTGGCCTCATTAAACTAGACTCCCACCTTCAGTAAATAAATGAAAATTAAATTTGAAACTCTTATCATTCTCTCCATTGTCAGTTGCTTTTCCTGTTTCTTACCTTTCATCTGATTTTGAAACTGGAGAGGCATGGGTAGAATGTTTAAAGTGACTAAAAATGCGAGGACAAATACCTTTGAGATAAAAAACTTCCTTGCTCATAAGAATATCATTGTGAATCACCAATTGTAATGTGTACACTAAAAAAGGAAGATGAGAAAATCTCGATGTTTAAGGGCAGCTTCTATATTTCTTGCAATGTCCTTGAAAATCGTGATGATATTTTCTGAATTACCCGAAATTCAAAACAATCACTTTAACAATGATACTTAATATTTTTTTCATTTATTTGCCTCTTAAAATTATCAGAAAACAATCAATCAATATGTTTTTTGACTCTTTCTTTCCTTATTCAGGAAAAGAAAAACTTTTAATTTAGCAATAACAAATATATTATCATTCCAGCCTTGTTGTTTCCTGCCTCAAGTTCTTTAAGCAATCTTAATTTGAAATTCTTTTTAGTATTTTTCTCTACCTGACCACTTGATGCTTTTTCTAGACCTGTTCTTGGATGATTCATATGGAGACAAATCTTCAGCAGTATTCTGATCAGTGGAAGTTTGAAGATCTATACAATCGGTGCTGCTTGTTTCTTCAGGTACTAATTGATTTCCTAATTTCATGATGCCCTTTTTTTTCTAATCAATTAATACCAGTGTTTTTATGACAACTACAATTCAGGGCCTGCAGTATGCTAGTGGCATTAGTCGCCTTTTAAAAACTGTCACTAATCTTCATGTGTACACAACCAAACCAATGACTAAAACTGCAGTATTGGCTGTTTGCCGGCTGATTGAGCTTCTCAAAGGGATTCAGCACCTGTACCACCGTCATTGCATGAGTGTGGCAGAATCAGTGAACCACATTGTTCAGCATCTGTCATATCAAGCGTTAAAGATAATATCAGCTGCCAAGGTAGGTGAGTTCTTGAGTACTGTAATTTATTATGAAAGGTGAAAGCCTTGCACATTAAAATTTTTACTGGCAAAAATGATTAAATTATTTTGGAAAAACTATTTGAAAGTCAATGTTTTAGCTTTAAATAAATTTTCAACTGAAAATTATCTTAAAATGTATGCACAGTAGTTACTCACTGTAAGTTAATTTTTAAATTTAAATACGTACAGTGAAACATTTTAATTTAATCCATCAAATATTTTCCTTGAATTGGAAATACAGTTTCCTAGTTAAATGTACATATTAAATTTTAAGTGGATCCTTAAATCAACATAAAAGGTCACTTTGATTTCTTTGAATTCTTCCTTTCACTAATTGATGAAAGAATTGTCAAAGGAATCTCTTAAAAAATCACCTATCGTGCATAGTCTAAAATTGGAGTAAGCATAAAATAAAACTGCTAATGTTGTTTTGCCTATCTCTTGCATACAAATACTAGCAATCTGTATCACCTTCACTTGGTGCACATATTTGTATAATTTTAGCCCCCGATAATTTATATTTTCTTGTGATGCAATGCATTTAAATGATAAGATAGAATGCAGATAAATTATATTCCTAAAAGGCCAATCAGGCCCAAATAAAATGATCATACCATAACCTTAAATGTATTCCTTGCATCAACTCCAAAAATGTGTGCACCTGCCTTTTCCCTTTACAAGTGTGCATATCTTGAGGAAGTTATCCTGATGGATTTCCTAATGCACTGTCTAAGAAAGTTGGGTCAGAGATTCTATGTTTTATGCAAGCCTGTGATGGAATACAATATCACTCCATGCAAGTGTAATGATCGCACAATGAAGCACTTGTTGATTTCACAGAAAGTAAAATATGAGTCATTATAAGTAATATAAATGCAAATATGAGAATCTCTGCAGTCATACAGTGAATTTAGTTTCTAATTTCATTAGTTACTATTATAGTGTAAATCATATGTATGTAGAGTATCCTTTAGACTTTAAGCTGGGAAAAATAATTTAGCTTTCTAAGAAATTTCATGTGTAAGAGTTTTGTAGGAACTCCTTCTTACTTTATTGGCATCTGTATTATGAAAATAATTTAGTCTGTACTCTGTCATGATGTGGTTACTTAATTTTTCGATATTTCATGTGTTACATGGCTTCTTACCTATTTTTCTCCTTAGAAAAATATTATTCAGGATAAAAGGTACAGCGAAAAAAGACTGGATATCCTTTCATCATTGCTCCTTGCTGAAAGTGCACTAAATGGTCCTGGTACAAAAGAAAGAAGATTAGTGATGCACCTTGCCTTGTCCACTGCGAATCAGATGAAAACATTTAAAGAGGAAGATGTTAACATTTTAAACTCAATCCTATTTAGGCTGGATTCCATTTGTGACCTTCAAGACAAACTTACTGCTGCATGTGATTGCACTTTTTTGTATTGGCATCGAGTTATACTCCCTATATACTTTGCAAACATTTATGAAAGTCATGCAGATTTCCATCGTGTATCAGTAAGTTTCATTTGAAAGCTCTAGTTTTGTAAAGATAGTGTGTAAGGTATATTCTCCAATTTTAAACTTACCTGTTTTTATGTTGCAGTATATATGTTGTGCCCTTCATGATTCTGTGCTTGCAATGGCATCTGTGAGGCATTTACCCAATCCAGGTGATTTAAAAGTCAGTTTTGAAAATGATGTTTATAAACTGCTCGAGAATAAGGTAAGAAATTTTATACTGTAATATTTTGATGTTGTTGCATCAAGTGGCTAACTTTTCCCTCAATAATATGCTATTGTTATTGATTGTTATAATAGTTTGTTATAAAAATCTGTGTTTTAATAGTTGTGATAAAAATGTGGAAACTCTCGTGTTAACACATTCAGCACAGCAAAAAAATTTAAAGTGTGTTGCCTATAGTTGAAAGTATTTGAACCATCATGAATAAGCACATGTATATGACCATGAATTCATGTCATGCTGTGCTGAATGTGTTAATCTATGTTACAATATCTGGCCTCATGGTGGAAATGATCTATAATGATGAACACATACAATTTTCAGCTAATATTAATATTTTCTGCTAATTTTAATGTCTTGGGTACAGAACTTGGTCGCCATAAAATAATATCAGTGAATGATAACAAACTTATTTTCATCATTTATGTTAACCTTTTCAGATATTGATACCATTTTGCAATGACATCGAAACTGACCTGCGCTTGCATGTCCATTCTCATCTTCAACTGGATGATAGAAATCCATTCCGAGTTGGAATCCACAACTTTGCACCAATGTTGAGACTCAGGCCCTTGAGATTTTTCAACAGATACATCAGCATAAAAGGTATGTTTAATTTTTATTGAATGCCTTGTTTTATATATATTCAGAATGTCTAAGTTTCACCTGGGCATGATTATAAAAATGTATGTTAATGACAGCACATTTAACCTCTTATGTGGTATGTCCAGAAAAGTTCCGGGCCTTGGATTACTGCCCAAAACGTTCTATCCCAGAAGATTTCCGTGGTCATCTTGGTGTTCAAAAAATCGATCACGCCCGAAACATTTCCGGGCCATTTGCACTAATTTGGTAGTATTTCATATGGTGACCAAAACGTGGCACACCTCTTCAATAAGCTTTTAGTTCTCCTAGTGAAGTTTTTTTTATTTTTTAGTGACCAACATAGCACAGTGGAAGCGTTGCATGGTGTGTAGTGTTGCCCTGAAGGATGGCTTTGGAAAAATTAAGTCACCACGTAAGGGGTTAAATGCGTTTACAAAAATAATGCAGTGAAAATCATTTTATAGATGTGTATTAATGTGGTATGAATGTTGTTATTTTTGTACACTAAGGCAGACTAAAATGCTACATTTTCATTATTGCAACGTTTATGTCTGTGATTATTGTTTAGATTAAGTAAATATTCTTCCAATTTTTAATATCCAAGTAATTATTTACTTACTGTAATGGAAAGTAGGGATTCATCTACCAAGTGAACCAAGAAATCACACCTAAATAATCATGATTTGTACAGAAGAGTGATTTTTTTATTAAGTGACATTCATGTTGTTTTCATTTCTTTTTGTTTCTCTAATTGTTCGTTAAAACCATTTGTGTATATTTTTCCTGTTGGAATATATTCTCAATCTTTTTCCACTAAGATTTAAGAATGAAAAGAATTGAGAAACCCTGATTCCTGGGTCAGACCAAATTATTATGTACAGATAATAAACTCCTAGATATTCATGCATATGAAATGGGGGTTGTTTGTGGGATGAAAAATCTGGACGCATGAGAAATATTTTTATATAAACCCAATACAGAGGTTAACTCGCAAACCCAAGCCTTAGTTGTCCTATAAACATCCGTGAACTTAGAAAAAATTTATTTAACTTCCATTGTAAATAAAACACCCATCTGCTATGTTACAAATGCCAATCATGGACAGAAATTTGGACTATCGAATGGAGCTTTGTTTTCGTACCACCTCATTTTCTTATTTATGAAATGAAGTACAAATAGGTATATGTAGTTGTTAGAAAAGAAAACAAAAGGCATAAAAAGTATTAATTGAGACACAAGAATAGTGAAGCAATCAATAGTTGAATTTGAGGACAAAAATAAATAAATATTTGTGCATATAATAGCTGTCACCATTGGCTATATTCTGGAATTATGGATTTTATTTCATCAGTGTAATTCTATGAACTATCATTTAATTCTTCAATGGCAGCACATGTAGAGGGTTCAGAAGATATGGGCTTGACAGTTTTCATGTGCAAATTTCTAATGTCTTTCTGTTTGAATGCTTTCCTTCTCTCTTCTAAAAAGTTGGAATGTAAAAGTTGAAATTGTTAAGTAATTTGAGCAGTGAAGCAGCTTTGCTTTACTGCTCAAACTGTAATTTAAGGGCATTATCAAATCATCTTTTGTGTGTTCATTTTCACTAAAATTTCAATTTTAACTATTCCAAATATTTGGTGACTTCAGCCCTCTTCTCTTTCTCCTCCATCTAGCATTCCTATTTTACTTTGGTATTTGCTCCTTTGTCTTCTATGCAGTGCCTCCCCTTCTATTTTCTCTTGCATTATGTTCCTATGAAATTCATTATTTGTCCTCATGTGTCCAATCTATGTAGTTCTTTTTTCCATATCATTTTCAATATTTTTCCTCCTTCTATTGTAAGCTTCATTTCTTAATGTTTCTGTTCATTTGGTCTTCAGCATCCACTTCCAGAACCAAGTTTTGAAGGCTTCTGTTCTTCTCTGGTTTGCATTTATAATTTTTATTGGTCCTACATTGATATTTCGGCCAACAAAGGTGATCATCATCAGGGAGATTTTTGCAAAAAGACTTGACTCTGAAAGACCACAATGGTTATATACTGTCCAAAGTTAAGTGTATGTCCACTTGTCTTCAGACAGTGTATCACTGCTGTGCTCTTCCCAAGTTGAGCCTTTTTGCACAAATCTTCCCGATTATGGTCTCCTTTGTTGGCTGAAATATTAATGTAGGAGCATAAAAATTTTTGTTGGTACAGGATTCATCGGCATTTCTTTTGGTCAATGTCTCTGATCCTTAGGGTTCAGCATCAAATTCATTGGCCTAAGAAAGCTGCATGCACACATGAAGCTTTCTTAGGCTTCTCCTATTTCTTGAAGTATGGGAAGGGAGAGAAACATCATCTTAGATTCATGCAAAAATGATAGTTTATAAAATCAAAACATTTTTTAGCTGTTTAGTGAAGACAGGAAATGCATTTAACTCTGCCAAAGTCTATGAATGCTGATGTATCAGCTTCTGGGCCAGCATTCCTTGTCACTTGGATCAGCATGGTCAATCACATCTGTTGTAAATGTTTAATCTTGATCAGTTGTAGTGTTGTTTGTATCACTAATTTTCCCTGCATAAAGGCAGAGGTATAAAATAATAATTGATAACAGTAAAATGGGGCTTCCTAGAATTCTTAAAAAGTAAATAAAATGATACTACAGCATTACGAAATGGGAAACGGGTAATTCAAAGTGGGCACTTATCTTACCTTTTATGCTGAAATTCATTTAAGGTCTGTGCTTTACTTTCATAAACTGATTTCATACTTCCCCGAGGAGCCAAATCAGCTTTAAAGAAAATAGTTAAATGAAAATTGTGTAATTTTAAATAATAATTCCATGGGAATAGTTTTATTTAAAATCTGTCAGGACTGCTCATTCCCTTATATTTAATAAAATATTTCGCAAATTCAGGATAGGTACATAAAATCATATTTACCCTAAGGTAAAAGTTACAGTATTTTATGTGGCAACATTGTTGGACTTTTTTCTGCTGTGAAAATTGAGGAGAGAAGAAATATTATGAATAGTTTATCCTACATAACCAGCAGGCATCATTAACAGCTGTTCAGGAAATTCTCTATCCAATAGAAAGCAGGTGGAGTTAGAGCCCCTCCCCCCTACACCATTGCCTATCGAGCAGTTGCCTTGATGGACGATGGTCATAGGAAAATTGTACATGCTAGCAAATTGCAGGTTCAGCTGGGCGGCCCTTCTGGTGATTGTTTATCTAAGAGGATCTTCATCCCATCTCAAAAAATAGGCCGATGCATTTGAGTCCTTGGAATGAAGACTGGGGAAAGAGTCTGGATGATGCCATTTCTCGACGGACCCTAGAACATTGACTGTGCTCATTTGGTGTGTTGGAATGGTGGATGATAGCAGACTGCTAAATAAAATCACTGGTAAATGGTGTCACTTGGAGGAATTCTTTCAAATAAAAACACGTAACTTATCCTTCCAATCTCACCTGTTTACCTTAATCGGCTTTACTACACGGACTGTTGAAGTTGGTCATCCTGGGGTAAAAGTAAATAAATACCACATATACTAATGATTGGTGTAATGTAAATCATATTTTTCTCAACTCTTACAACCTTGAAGATAAGTTTTAGCCCTTTGGAATGGATTAGGTTGCTCCATGTGAGCAAAATTCTGAAATGTTTTTGAAGAGACATCTCTACATTATTGTTGCTATTACATTTTTTCAGTATTTTCCATTAAAGATTTCAGTAAACGTCAGTTTTTGTTGTTGTCATTATGGCTGAATACTCGGGATAAGTTTTCTGCATTAGGTAACCAACTCCAATTTCTTCACTTCACACTGCAGTAATGTCATATGGATTAAGCAAAGGGACTCTTAACAGCCTTGCATCCTCCTTCATCTTACAAGCTGGAAAACATGTTACGGTATAAGTTAGCTAACTTCATTTAGCACATCTATAATGAGGACTTTTAGCTTTATGGAGTAGATGGGGCACATTTGCCACTGTCCATGCAGCATGCTGTTGATATATTTGGCTGTTTTTCCGTTTCCATTGCATCTGTGTTCGTTTCAGCTGAAGCTGAAAACTCTATTACAAACTTGGAAAGCATGGGATTATCAAGGAAAAAGATATCTAATTTCAATGCCATCAACTGCCTTGTGGAGAGGAAAGAATAATACCAGACTCATTATCTCCAAAGCCATTTGGAAACTCAGGTATCATTTAATTGCCATTATGGTGCTAGTAAAAGGGAAGCATGAAACACTCCAAGGTGCGCTGCACCATTGACCATATGCTGATGCAGCATAGTCAGATACAGGAGACGACCTTAAGTCTCTGGTTGGTCTCAGCAGGCACTGTATGTCATTTCCAATGCCTCGCAACAGTACTCAAGGATTGTTTATGACTCCTTCCTTGTGTGTGAGGACAAAACCCTCTTGTTTTGGACCTCAGGTCTGAAGAATATATGAAGCAGATATTAGTTCCTTCAGTTGCCTATGTTTTTCTTTGTTTTCATTTGAAATATCTATGCATTTGTTTATCAATGTGCCTATTGAGCAAGATCTTCTGCTCTGCTATATTTATTTTTAGCTTCATGCCTTCAGGCGCAAGGTTGAATTTGGCTAATATTTCTCCATAGAGAGAAGTCCAAGTGAAAACAAAGTCTGTCCACTGCTTCTTTGCCCCTGCCCTCTCTCATGTTCTTTCATGAGATGCACTGGGGGTCTGTGCTATGAGCCACTCAGAATGTTGCACACACAACTATTTTGATGTGGAGACACCCCAAGCTCATCTGACGTTTATGACCTATATTTTTCAGGGTATAATCTCTGATGACTGAGGATTTTTGGTTGGATACTTGGATTGATTATCATCATTTTCCTCATCTCCCTTTCAAGAATTTGTAACTCATTACCTTTCTTAGTGATTAATAGATAGCACTTTTCCGCTAGTTAAGATATATTTTATTCTCGGCCAGGTTTCGATGTAGTACATCGTCTTCAGGTCTGGTCATCATCTCCAGGACCTGAGGATGACGTAATGCATGGAAACCTGGTCGAGAATAAAGTATATGTATTAAAACTAGTGGGAAAGTGCTATCTTTTAATCATAAATTTATTCCAATTCCACCATATCACACCTGATATAGCTCAATTCATTCATTAACTTTCCATTTAATTAAGTCAAATGTGTGAAGCAGAGTCAGAACAAACATGTGCGTGACAAGAACCTTGTTCCTAGCCGGCATTACAGAACTCCAATTTATTACAATAATAATATTTATTCAGCATAGGCATATACATGATGCATAGTTTCATCATGGTAGAATTTTTAATTTTCAGAATTTCGAGATTTTGTACAGATTTTTCACCTGAATAATAATTTCTCAAAATTTTACAGTAATTTTTGTAGTATGTTTTTAAGTCTGAATCGATAAATTCTATGCACTGTTTGTATAATACTCTTTTTCTATTGCAGGAAACAACTATTCCTCTTGTTAACCAAGGGCTGAATTTTTATTTGCTTTTATTGTTTTTGACGAGGAATATTTTAAGAGGAAATGCTATATTATGGTAATAGGAAATGTTATCCATAAAGTTGTTGACTTAAGTATCAAGCTCTCTACAGTTAAAGACATCCCCCCTCTTTTCTTTTGATAATAGATTATTAAAATATTAAAGACTAAGTTTCGCTGTGTAATTTTAATTATACCTGATATCATTTCACATATTATATGAGCTTGTATAACAATATTATTTTCTCAAACAATATATCTCCTATGACATATTCTAATAATTATGTACTTTTAAAGAAATTTAGGTTTTTTCCTTGTGATATGGTGTTAGCTCTTATGGTTGATTGCGCCTAAAGTGCAAAAAAGAAATATTATAAAGTAATTATGTATTAGTTTTCCAAATTTTAAGTGCTTTTATATTAAGAACTTTTACCCTTTTTTATTTATTAGGTATTATATTTCTTAAATTCATATTCTTGTCATTTCAGGCTATGTTGAACACTATTTAAACCAAATGTTTTATAATCTTACAACTGTGGCTTTGCATGATTGGAAAACATATGGAAAGATGAGAAGTTTAGCAAAGCACAAATTTGATTTAACAACCGTTGATGATTATTTACCAAGCCAAACTCTAGATCAGGTTACATTTTTATTTCATCATTTTTATATTATATAAGCATTGTCAATATAGAATATTTTAAGTTTATAATAATTTCTTTATCATTACAGGGCTTAGATGTTTTGGAAATCATGAGAAATATTCATATATTTGTCTCAAAATATCTGTACAACTTAAATAATCAATTTTTTATTGAAAAATCAAGTAACAATAAACACCTCAACACAATTAATATTAGGCACATTGCAAACTCTATAAGAACTCATGGAACTGGCATCATGAATACCACTGTAGGTAATTATTGTCTTGTTACTAGCTCTAATAGTTGAGGTGATGGTTTTTGATAGAATATTATTATTTCAGGTGAATTTCACGTATCAATTCCTAAGGAAGAAATTTTTCATATTTTCACAATTTATGTACGATGAGCACATAAAATCCAGGCTAATAAAAGACCTCCGCTTTTTCCGGGAGAATAGAACTCAGTTAGATCAAAAGTACTCCTATGAGCGTGCTGAGAAATTCAACCGAGGGATACGAAAACTTGGTATCACTGAAGATGGACTGAGCTACCTGGACCAATTCAGAAATCTAATCACTCACATAGGTAAATTAATTAAAAATTTGTAAATATGTATCATAAATAATATATATTATATATGTTGACCTGTATATATGTGTTTTGTCCTTTTGTGTTATCCCTCCCTATACCTTTCTTACATTACCATACAAACCTCAAGAGTATGTAATCATCATTGATAGTATTTAATTAATGAATAAGTGTTTACATATAGGTATATAAACACTCATTGGTTGCTCCACTCAAAAGGTTTACGAATTGGTGCTCTGGGGGAAAAAATCTCTTTTACACCTTTTTGAAAGTGGCATGTAATGTCTGTAATATTAAGCGGAGAAACACCCTACCAAAAATTATCCAGGTAGAGAAGAGGTGTGATGAACGACAGCAATGTTTTTCTTTATATTATGTTCATTTTATGTATGATGACTTGGAGATTATGTAGTACACTTTTTCTTGAGGTAAAAGGTTTAATGTTTTTCCTCAGCATCGATGTTGCTTTGATATGATTTTCTTGTGTTTGTTAGTGTTTGTAGGCACTCTTGTAATTGATGGTACTTTATACATTCTTAATGTCATTGCAACAGTCTTCCATGACTGTTGTTCATGTTCTTGTCTTGTTCATTATTTTAATGAAACATGCTAACTTCCAGGAAAACTTAAAAAAATTCCCCCCCTATTCTTAGGAACTTTTTTATGACTAGATGGGGGACCAAAATTCTGCTGTGTGTGTGTTATCATTTCATTATTCTGTTAGTTAGCTGTCTGCTTAGTACTGGGTGAGCTCTATCCTCACCTACCAAACCAACCTTAGGGTTGATTAGTGGGATTTTATTACATTTGTGCTTTGAAGTACCTGTGTAGTGAATGTGTTTCATCAGTCACTGACAAAGTTATACTATCACCATAAATGAATAAATTTAATATACATGTGGTCATAGCAACATTGCACTGATTACTTGACGCATGATCTGTAGAACTGATATCTACTAGCTACTGATAATCGCAAATCACCTGGAAACATAAATAATCATGTGTAACACTTTTTTGTACTTAATATTGTATGAAAGTAATCAAGTAATAGCTAATTTGTTCTGGCAATGGAATTAGTCATTCAAGAAAGTTTGCACGTATACAATCAGTTTTTAATTTTAGTTAATGTTAATTTTATGTGTAAGAAATTGTTAAGCCTCCTTGAGCTGTAAACAGTTTTTTCCACAAGTAAGGGGAAACAGTTTTGGGAATAAAAATTTGCGTACCACTACAATCTCCACAAAGAATTTTGTGAAGGTATCAATCCAAATGTCAGGGACTCCCTCACAAACTAATTCGTGGAGATTTATCAGTATTTAAAGTTTAATTTTCAGAGTATTATCCCTCACTTTTGTCACATATTATTTAAAGCCTAAGGGGGCTTAATATTTTCTTACATATTAAGGCTGTAAGAGCTCATTTCACTTTTTTTTAATCTGTGTAATTTGATTTATTTGAATTTTGACTTATTCCAAAATCGATAATACTGAAGTGTCACATAATCCAAGTTTTTAATTTGACCGCTGAATAATGTAGATTTGGTGGGTTTGAATCCTGATTACATCCTAATTATTTTGATGTTGTGTTGTTTTCTATTTGCATTTATGGAGTGAAATGAGTTATTGGGATGCATAAAGCTTATTTATTTTCACTGCATAATGCTTGATGAGAAATCTAAGTTGTAATTATTATATGTAATTTTAAAATGTGTTTTTGAATGCTTTTAAAAAATGCAATAGAGTTAATAAGTGAGAGAGATAATTTCCCTTAATTATTTAGGCCCCTCAAACTTTCTGCAGCAATATGTTAAATTTTTTTTTGTGTTTCAGGTAATGCAATGGGCTATATTAGAATGATCAGGTCAGGAGGGTTGCATTGTTGTTCTAATGCTATATGTTTCATTCCTGATCTCGATGATATTGTAAATTTTGAGGAACTGTGTGTGGAAGAAGGGTTGTCTAGCAGTTGTATTAATGCAGCTTTGTGTTTGGATCAGACAATTTCTAACTGGACAAGAAATTTTGCAGAAGGGACGGAATACTTCAAGGTATTTTTATGGTATTGTCTCTTGTCTTATTAAATCTACCCTTGTTTGATATAAGTTATGGGTGAGCTCATGATTTTTACTTATTTATCCATGATTCTGGTTCTTTCGGAGTTAAGAATAGCTGTAAAAATTTGTTTGCTGAATTTTAAGTAGATTGTTTTAGCAAACATTTTCCTTTTTGAAAAATACATCATATTGGAGCTAAAGTTTAAGATTTGTAAGGCATAGGAGATTAATGATTTGGGCAATGTGGAATTATTTTGCTCTGGTAAATAATTGTTACTAAGGCAGATATTTTTAAAAGTATCAAACATATAAAAACAATCTTAAGTTCGGTGAATAGACTGCAAACATTGGCGATGTTGAGTGTTGGCAACTCAAACATTTTACAAACATTATGTTTATAACTTTGTGTTTATATACTACTAGGATACAGTTGTTGACAGCCTTGTTGTGAACTTAGAGAATGAAGAGTAATTAAGTTGTAATTGAAAAAGAAAAGATATAAAAGGGTTACGTTAATGACAAGAAGTAGTTTTATTTAAATCAAGATTCAACCATAGTTTTTCATCAGGGTTATGGGCCCAGATTTCGCTGAGCATTGAAGAAGATAAAAGGAAATTTAAAAAAAACCTAGATGCTGTCAAAAGAAAAATATTCAACTCTTCTCAGGGAAGAATTTCAATATTTGGGAATTTAGAATTAGAAGCATTATGAAAGAAAGTGGTGTAGAAGCTGCAATTAATATTGAAGATTTCGGAGAAAAGGAAAATCAGACCAAGGAAAACAAGGCTCAAGCTCTATTGACAGGGGGCCATAGCAGATAGTCGTCTTGATTACTTCAAAAATAAAAGGACTCCCTTTCTGATGTTCGAGAATTTATCTAACACATTTAAAATCAAAAGTACAAGGAGCAAGCTCTTCTTGCGAAGAAGGTTGTTAGAGATAAAGTATGATG
>LYUA01000313.1:53543-63662 GCA_002093875.1 Calopteryx splendens
ATATATATATATATATATATACCCGTGTGTCGGAACGGGAGAAGGGACCAGCGGGGACAGAATGGATGGAAGCGCTCGCTCCTCTATGGATTGGCGACCAATGAGGAGGCATGGCAAACAGCAGCAGTGGAAAAGGAATGGCGGCATGGGAAGTGTAATGTTGCAGGAGAATTTTTAAAATAATTGGACGGAGGAACGCCAACGATGAAGTGCAGGGGAGGAAAAAGTCCACTAAATAGGTTCAGCGTTAGGAAGAAGGGAGGGAATCATTGGACGTGACTGTAGGATACAACACCATCCTGGAAACCAAAATGGAAGGTAGGATGGATGGATAGAACAATAAAAACGATTAAGGATGGAATACGTAAATTCGATCGTGAGGGATACGAAGACTGGGATTTAGAAGAAATAAAGAGGGTGATTGAAAATAAGAGGATAGTAGAAGATCACTAAACTTCGAATCGATAACACCCGGCGGCAGCTTTTTCCTTTCGGTATGATTCAATTACGGCGCACGATATGATAGATGATCACCTTCGATCGATTAATGGGACTATTCCGAACACTCAAATTACCTACCACTTAAGTTTATGGAAGTTAAAGCTTACGCCAGCTGCGAAGAACGTTTTCGGATTACCGTGTCAAGCGTCAGAAAATATGAGAGGCACATGAAACGGTATGATATCAAGTAACCTTCGTATCCCAAATTGTGGAAGCTCAGCGATTAGAAGTTTAGGTCAGCTTCGTAGATCAGGCAAGTAACTTCCAAAGTTACCACGCTCGGACGGAATTATCCTCGAGGGATTTTGAACGGGCCGGGAGGGGAAACTGCTGGAGACAATGATGGCGAGGGCAGGGACGGAACGAGACTCGAGAAAAGGAGGAGCGGCGAATTGAAAAAAAACCGCAGAAATGAAAAGGGTGATGATTGCGAGTGACGAGTTTAACGTGCGCAAGGTGTATCGTGTGGGCACTGGCCCGACGGGAGGAGTGGTTAAAAGGAAGGTTAAGGATAATCAAACATCCTCTCGTTTGATGTTTTCCTTCCTTCCCCCCTCCACCGCGTAGGTGGGCATATGACCGAAAATGGGGACCTGTTTTAAGAAGCGGCGCGCTCAAAGGGACTGCGCAGGTGGAGGGTTGCGGACGCATGGAAGACGATCCCGTGGCCAGGCACCGAAAAGACTCGTGAGCGCGAGAAATGTCCAGGCGGGACTCTGGGGGAAGGCAGCGAGCGGAACGCAAAATGGGGCTCATTTGTTTCGGCGCCACGCTCGAGGAGCCGGCGAATACGCGGACCGGCCAATCCCTTCTCTCTCACTTAATTGTCATTTCTCTCTCCGGGCTGGAAAATAAAAAAAAATCTCCGAATCGCCGCTTCTCCTGGAGTCGTTCGGACGGCGTAAGCGTCGAGCCTGACTCGACGAGAAAACGTGATTAATCGAAAGGGAACTGAAAGGGGAGGAGCATTACGATTACCTATACTTCTTCCCAGTCAGACTTGGGTGAGTAAATTTGTGTGAAAAAGTCTGCGTGAAGTAATTATAAAGGGATCTGAGGCATACCTACGGCGAATGCCTTCTTCACCAAATATCCGCACAATATATTTATCAAAGTTCAAATTAGGTGGAATTTTTTTTACTTCCCCATTACATAACTGTCACGATCTCCGAGCCCATTTTTCTAAACAAGTTAATCACCCTCTCTAAAATCCTAAGGGTAGCTTAATGAACGTAGATAGCGAGTTGATATCGGTGCAAATGAAGGCTCATAGGTGGTGATTTGGTGGCACAAAATTATATTTTTTTAGAGGTAAAGAATTCCTCTTTTAACCTTATTAAAAAAAGTTTTTGCTTTACAGGCTTTGCAATTGAGAATCGAAGGCATTTTTGGAAACGACTACAAGAATTGAGCAATGAGGTTGAATCTAATGAAGCAGAAAGTTCAGAAAATCCGAAAATATAAGTGATGTATTATTTCAGCACCTGAAATAAGCTGCAATATGCAATCGCGAATACTAGCTTATCGTTAAAAGTCCACTCGAGAGCAGTCAGTGCGTCAGCTATGTACTGCTGCAAACGAGAGACTTAAAGTGAAATCTGAAAGGGCACTTTCCATGGAAATTTTTTTATTCATTGGGGTTGCGGGCATGAAAAAAAATAGTAAGAAGTTATGATCTTCCATTGGTGTCACAGTAAAGAGCGCTCGTTATTTTCAAAGAACAGAGCGAACAGAACATGAGTTGCTCGGGATGAAAAGAAATAAAAGTCGGAGCTCTTAGCGTCCATTAATGCCTCTAGATTCTAAAAGATTAAGGGAAAGCATTTGTCCTTGGAGGTTAGAATGTTCTATCCAACAGCATTTAAATCAAGGCTTAAAAGATGGGTATCATGAGGAGGTTAACACTACTTCTTAGAAGTCATGACTCACTATCGCGAGACAAATCCTTTACCATTTTGCATGACATAAATCACGATTCAGATGTATCGCAGACGAGCTTGCATTTTATGATTTTACTACTCGAGTACGAAGTCAAATGAAACCTCAAGTGCTTCACGCTTCTTGCTAGATTAAAAATTATATTTCAGGAAAACTACATCTGAAAGGAAATCAGGCACCTATAATCAATCAAACACATCAAAAGCTTTTCTTCTACCGCAAAATCTCAAGAGTCATTTTAAAGTTAACAAAAACCACTGTACCCAGATCGTTATAAGGTACTATTGTAAGAAGAGTAAAATTTCAAGATCTTCTTGTAGGATCGCTCAAAGAAAATTACTGGAATTTATACCGGCACTCGACGAAGCCTCTCTTGAAATATTTGATCTATTCATTATCTACTAATCCCCAAAAGAAATAGCAACTTTTCAGGATTAAAGAAATATCTTGTTCCTAATCTAGAATTATGCCTCTTAATTCAGCACGGATGGAACTCATTTTAATGGGCAACTTTAGGCCCATTCTTGAATACTCAAGCCTTAGAAGTGTTTGCGGTCCAGAGCACCGTCGTTTTAAGAGCTGTACATTGAAGTTAATAGCAAACTTCTTTGACTATTAGCACCATTATTTGAATATTATCCAATTATAATTTTCACACTTTAGGGGCATTAAAGTTTTTAAATTGAGAGAAAAAATCGTCTCGACGATTCAAATCATTACGATGGGATTATTTCAGAAGAGTGTTAGATACCTAAACAGAATAACGTTATACCTACTACGAGTTTCTTGTAGGGATTCTCCACTTTACAACTAATGATGAAATATTTAAATAAATTCGACTGTATCATAATTATTTTATACGCAACTCTAGAATTTTATAAAAGCTGATACAAATTTTCCATTTTGAAAGCGAATTTTTACGTAAAAATAGGTGTGTATGTATCATCATGTAACACATTTTAGTTTTAGGAGAATAGTAAGCAGTATCTATCTATTTCGATATTTGATCATTTATCCTAAAGAAGAACGGTTAAACCATCACGAAATGGCCATACGATAGATACGTTGATGGTTGTAGCATTCAGTAGAAAATAACGCTTTTCTGGACTAACAAACCTTGCTCATAACAATTTTTTATCATATAATTTAAAAAAGCCACTTCAAAATTATGAACGCACTTATTCAATATTTCAATCCTGTGTAAAGCGGATTTACGTAGAATTTTTCCGAAAAAATAATTTTTATGCAACGCAAAAAAGAAAAGTATGCGGATTCTAAATAAGAAGTAGAGAGCGTTCAGGTGAAATAATGTATCCCATGCCAAAAAATATTAACATTAGTTATGCTTGAATGCCCTCGAGGTTAGCGTACAGCTAGGGAGGAGCCATTGCGCTATAAGGACGGAGCTTTATGGAGCTTATGCAAGCAGAAATCTTAAAAGTAGGAAAAACCTATTCGTGAACTACTCTCGATAAACAAAGGCGAGTCTCCAAATACAAAATGAAAAAAGAATATAAAGGAAAAGAAGAAATGCCAAGCATTTAAAATATTCGGAGAGAAAGTTTCGTTGGAAATTTAAGCACAAGCAGCAGGGATGGAATAGGTACCAATCCGGAAAGAATTTCAATGCCATATTTAATTAGGTAATCCTAAAAAAGAAGCCGCAATAGAATTTATTTCGAGACGGCAAAACGACTGAAACGTTTTACCCTGACGATAGCATCTGCGAAACATCTGGTCCTGGAATGATCCTTCGGCTAATTTATTGTTTGTGAACTTAACTCCAAAAAACTACAAAGGTTTCGCGTTGCAAGTACAAAATACTGTGCAATACAATGGCTGTCACATTGCTAAAAATTACGGAAATATTCTGGCTAACTAGATGTTCACTAGATAAAGAAAAAAACTAGATGATGGAAACACTTTTTTATCCCAAAATAACACAAAACAAATCACCAATTTGGAGAAGAAATTCCGACATTCTTAAGACCTCCTTACCCGTTTTATCAATGGATAAATTTAATGAAAGTTTACAGAAATTAACGCATTCAATTATTTTGAGCTTATTTCAAGAAATCAATGAAATAGCTCCTAAAATAAGTTATAAACTGAATTTGTTGAATTCAATTACTCCCACAGAGATCGGCGTTAAAGGAATGCTGATCAAAACAAGGATTCATTTGTGATGCTGGAAAGAGTGGTGCTAAAAACCGTTCTGTTAGGCAGAAGCGTGGTCTTATAATGGCAGCCACTTGTTGAAATTAAATTTATTATTCAAGTTGTTTAACTTTTTCATGAAAAATCCTCAATTTTATCCAACTCAACGAATCACATTCGCGGAATTTTTAAATCAAACCCGTAATCCAATTTTTTGGCAATTGGTTTGTACGTTTAGGCATACGTGGTGGTTAGTTTTCAACGATCCTCACGATGGGCGTAACAAACTAGAATAGTTTCCAATTATCACATAAATAACTCCAACATGCAGCGTCTCTCTCGACTTCGGGAAAGGAGAAAACACCACCCCGCGTCAAGATGTAAGTCCAGTTAATCTGTTTGCACGCATGCAGGATTGAAATAACGGTTTTCATTTATTGCCGATTCTGAATCATTGACATCAATTAAACCCAGTCTATGAGACCAATGAGAACCTCCTTCTGTGGTGAATATGTTAGTGATTTCATTTACGAGATTGGATTTTGATTCAAACCAACTTGGTGACTTCTAAAGAGGTGAGGTACCCATTTAGAGTCAGAGCGCATGGGATATACACTGTAATAATCGAACAAGCGGAACGCTGGAAGAAGAGAAGACGCCGAAGCGAAGGGATGAGATCTCAGTCTTTAACTCTGGATTGGAAAGAGAAACGGTCCGTGAAAGTGCGAGAAACTGCGCCGGGGAAAAGGGAAGGTAAATAGCAGACTTTTGAGCGGAAAAGTCTACACAGGGGTGAGATGTTCCGGAGGGAGATTAGAGATAAAAAAAGTGAGTAATCGATAAGCCGAAGGTTTCATTCCACCATATGTCGCCGGTTACGGCTACCTTCATGAGGTATTCAGTTTGGCCCTAGCTCAATAATACACTGTTCCTCATTCGATAAATATTAATGAATTTATTTTTTAGATTTCCACGGGAATTATTCATAATAACTTTTTTCGTTTTATCTGTGTTAAAAATGCTTTGTTCTCAAAGGTTCGCGTCCCATGCTGGCCGCGAATTGTTGAGTACATGAAATATTTAACACAGAGAAGCCGAAAAAATTTATTATAAATATGAATGAACTAAACGGAAATGTGAGAATAATCATATGTATCCTCAGTGGTCACAGTCATCCACGTGCGAGCTGAAATACAGACTGCCGAGCATGAACGGAATTGTGCATCGAGAGAAAAATTTAAAAAATGGGTGAAACACGACCATGGTCTTCTCTCAAACCCTCGTCCCCTAAAGGCTCATGGTTCCGCGTCCCAGCCGACAGCCGGTGTGCTTCACTTGACGTGCCCCCCACGCCCAACTCGTAAGTAGAGATCGGGATTTTACTGAAAAATCCGACCAAAAGTGGGATGGAACCCGGGACTTCCCGAGGATAACTAGAAATGCTACGCGTCCAGGCCCTGGCGTGGGTAGCATCACACGCTGATCCAATGCCTCCCATTCTTTTCGTTGCGGCGTATCAAGGACAAAATTTCTCTGAAATATGGTCATAAACTCATCAACTGTGTATTTTCATTTTTAAACAATGTTTGCCACGTACTAATGATGAATTCTCCTCACCGTGCCAAATTAAAATATACGAGCGTTTGGTTTACGAGTGTTGAATCACAAAACAATTCCTTTGGCCATAGAGACGCACGCTCAAACTCCGCTTTGTTTGATATTTAGTCTGAAATTAGCAACGTTTTGCTATCTTTCCGATTTCAGTTCCACCCCCATCGTAAATTCTGACAGGGTTGCAACTAAATGCTAAGCAAACTAGTCACAGATTTGCGTCAAAATAACGATAAAACATAACGACCAACCTTCCGTTTTAATGCCTCTCTCACCTGTACAAACCCAGCGCTCGAGGATATGTTTACGAATAAGACAAGAATCTCCTGAAATGGAAAAAGAGAAAATATATCCTAGCAGCCATGCAAACAATTTAAGGGAAATTAAAACTGTCCGAGAATGAAAGCCATCAGAAAATATATAAAAATTTCCAAGGCACGATTTGAACCTTGAGTTATTTTTTTAAGACAAAAAACGACGTATGAAGACGGCACACTGAAAAGCCAAGAGAAGTACGAGTTACTTCCTCTCTCCTCAAAGTTATTTCATTCCTCTCTTGTACAGAAAACCTTAATCTCCCTAAAGAATCTGAAGCATTTCTCGAGCGCCTTCCACATTAAAAAACGCCTGACGCCAGAGCTACTCTTCCACGGAGAAATTCGTAGCGAAACCGTCTTATTCCACCTTAACTCTCCCTTATGAACCAATTAAAGCGTCGTCCTAGTTAATGCTTGATTTAGAGCAGGAATAAAGTGTGGGTGTTCTTTTTCTGCCCTTTTCGGAGACCGAGGATCGACCCGCCCAGTTATCCGGCCATTCGGTGGAGGCGTCCACTCAATTACACAAAAGGCATTGGTGGATCCAGCGTTACACAATGTTAAGTAAGCAGTAAAAAAAATGGCGACAACGATGACAAGATGGCCACGACTGAAGCATGGCGTAAAAATCAGCGGACTTGAGGCGAAATGTGATTGGTGCCCCATGAAAACGGGTATTTACTTCTGGAAGTCCTCAAGAACGGAGAATGGGGGCGAAAGACAGGAGCGAAAGGGGAGGTCGCCGTGCTTCTATCGAGGAGGCAAGCGATAGTGGAGGTCGAGGCGAGATGGAGGGCGCTGCGGGAACATTTTCGGGATGACTTATGTGAGGAATTATGAGCACAGACCGTGAAGGAATGCGCCCGTCTGGTTAAGCAACCTCTCTCCAAGGGACAAAGCAATAAAAGAGTTGGAAGAGGGAGAGCGGAGGATCGAATACGGAGATTGGATGGAGGAGAGGAGGAGAATGACTAAGTTAGGCATAGGAAGAAGAAATAACAAAGCGAGAGGGATAAAGGTCAGAAAGGAAAAAGGGCATTCGAGAATGACGGTGGATAAAGTTTTCAAAAAGGAAGCAATAAAATCTAACAAGGCCGTTGAGAAAATATTCACCATTTTTCGATTGAAGTGCTCCGATATACAAGCGCGTTAATTGCTGCTCAGCGAAAGAGATGGTTTTAGGTACACAAACTGAAAAATCGATTGGGAGCATTTGACAATTAGGTACGAGCACTCAGGCGATCGAGAAGAGAAAAACAATTTCTTCATAATTGAATACCCGATACCAAATGAAGCTGGATAGGTACGGAACGACAGATCAAGACACTTGGGGCAAGACGGATCGGGCAGCCTCCAGGTTCCGGTATTGTCCACATCTTGTTTGTCCCCCCGCCCGTTACCAAGGAATGAGTCCTATTGGGAAAAGGGATTTAACTATTGGGAGAACGTCCTTGAATATGTACCTAAAAATGGAGTAGATACCATTCTCTCGACGTATGGCTTGGACAGAAAATATAGGCAAGGTCTTTGCATACATAAATGTGAAGCTTTCCCATCCAAGTGACCTGCTATGAGAAGAAAAAACGAATTTGGTCAATGCTAAAATTATAACAGACAGGGCAGTGTTTTAATGTACAACGTGTTTCAATGCCGCTTACGCACGAATAATAAACCGAATACTCATTTAATCACATCCAAATTAAAACGTTAATTGAGACTAGCAACAACTGTATTTTATTTATTGCAAAATACTCCTACATCTCGTCACGCTCTACACGATTAAAGATATTAATACCTGCTGGTTTACCTATCGGCAAGATTTGAAAAAAACATTTTTCTGGATATTGTCAAAAATGAAGAAGAATGCCTGAATCATGACACAACACCACAAAATTTAAGACCAGGTAAGAAAGAGACCTGACAGAAAGAGAAAAATGCAATGCGCGTTCCCAGTAAAGGAACGTGGAATCGACGGGCCTCAAAGAAAAATTAAACTTTGGAAAGGAATGGGACAATGATTAACTAAAAGCCTTGATAGATAGGCATTCGAAGAGCTGACTTCCCTCTCGCAAAAGCACCTGAGGGGTCAAGAGGCATAGGTACTCCCATCAAGGGATCATTACATGATTGATTATTTCGTCTTAACAGTCTATTTGTTCCCATTTAGCGTTTAGTCATTATGGTGAACGCATAGGCGAAGATGAGTGATGGACACATGTCCAGTTCATCATTCTTGTTTTGTGCCGTTCGATCCTGTGACCTCTTGGTCAGGAGGAGTAGCCGAGCAGGCAACCTACAAGAAAACCCGTGAAGCCCTCACCGTGAAAGACAACCATATAGCATTGAGTGGCGGAGACGGGGCTCGCCACGCTGGGAGAACGTTCGCCCCGGGACGATTACGACTCTCTGTAATCCGGTTGCTTAGCGTGCAAAATTGTGAAAAATGGCAACGTTTTAAAGCACAACATAAGATGGTATAATACGTTAGCATTCAGATATATCTAAATACTCATTAACAGGAAGGCTTATTAACGGGACAGATTATAAAAGCTGGTAAATTCTTATCCTGAAACTTCCCTCAAAATTTTGCGATGCTTTCTTCCACCTAAAATAATACGAGAGGGTTTAACCTACGACTGACCTGCAATTTTTACATAAAACGCCGCGTTGACAACTTAAATTTATGAGAACTCTTTTTTTTTAATTTAGGCTTTTTATTATTTTATTTTACAAATGTTATGCCATTAGGCATCAAAAGTGCTTTCTGAAGGGTATTTTTCGTTAGCATGCCTATGCAGAGTGATTCACGAAATATTTAATGTTTTAAATGGTTAGAGTGTGAAAACCGTAGATGAATTTGACATGGTCGGCATTTTGAGAGGGTTTCCCCATTTCGCCATATCTTTTTCATTTTAACGCATAGGCGTATTCCTCATCTTTCTAACAATGTACGTACGCTCTAGTAGAGGTAGCCGCGGAGCACTGAGAAAACGTGGGTAACGAGATAGTCTGACACAACGGACGTCGAGGTAACACTCGCGTACAGAAACGCGAAACGTTTTGCGTCAATTATTTTTTTACGAACCGCTAAACATCTTATCGATTTCTTTAATGTAAATCGTCTTAAGATTTCTAAGACACCACTGCGCCTCCACTGATTTCACCCCTCCGCCCCCCACCCCCACCCGAATTCCACCATTCCCTCACAGTCAGGAAATAAAAACGTCAGCGACGCGAAATAGCATTTAAGAAACGAAAATTTACCGCGTCATACAGAGGGATGGGGAAAAAAAATCCCTTCGATATCACACCATTTCGTAGGACGTGGCAGTGCGGGGAAATTGATGAAATTCCAGGATATTACGGAGATAAATGAGAAGGTGAATAAGAGGGGAAGACCTTGAGGGAAAAACAAGTGAGGAATCAGATTGAGGGGATAACGAAAAATTGTGAACGGTGGAGGTGGAGGGGGTGGGTAGAGAAGAGAGAGAGAGGCGGGAGTGGAGAAGGTAAGGTTATAAGGATGATGGGCAGAATGAGATGTGGCAAAGAGATTGCGAGGGGGCCGGGACGAGGGGGAGCGGTGCGAGTTACC
>LYUA01000313.1:89221-100032 GCA_002093875.1 Calopteryx splendens
GGGGGGGGGGGGACACGAGGAGATGGTTATCGGCGATGACAACCGTGAAAAAAAACTTGCGACAGTGGAGCCACCAGGCGAACGGCTCTGCGAAATGAGGGCATGCCCCCGAGGGAAGCGGACCTGTAAAGGGAGCCGCCATTTTGTGCCGCTTAAAGGGCGTGGTCGAATTTTAATCCTGAATAAGTAACCTTTTTATTCGCAAAGCGACGCGCCAAAAAAATAAGCAGAAATCGAGCAAAAAGATAAACTCTGGCCTCGGCGAACCCCTTCGCGCTGAGGATTTACGAAGATATTTCCCTAATTTCAAGTGCAAAACGCCACAGCTTTAGGCTTAGGAACACTTTTTTTTAACAGGAATAGGTTAACGGAGAAACTTGTTTCAAACGTATGAAGATGTATACGACCACTCTGCGTTATGACCACTAATGTATGTTAAAGTCACCATGACGATAACTCACGCAAAGAGTTTGCATATAAGAGTCGGAAGGAAGGCGAATCCTAAGGAATAATCAACCGAAAGCTTTATTAAAAACTGAGCTTAAGTTATGAGAAGCTCAATCTGCTACTAAACAAAAATATTTGCTAAACTGTAATAAAATAATTATTATGAATTTAAAAATCAATTTCCATCAATTAAATATTTATAATGGAAATATACTATGGAAGGTTATGTTCTTGAACGATAAATAAAAAAACAAATAAATTAAGAATTTAAGTATAAACTAAAATGATTGATTTTCTTGACTGTAAGCATTAATTTATGTATCAGAAGAATGAAAGGAACATTCAATAACTACGATAGAAAAACTAATGACAGAAAACTATGATAAAAACATCACTCGAGAATCCTGAGAAAGAAATATGCTTCTGTTACCCTGAAATAGAATGTGGAATGATATTTTTTGTGTGCATCAAACACGGATCCCGAATATTTCAAATGCAAGTAACCTGTTCATTAAAACGTTAATTGCTGACATACGCTTCAATTGCCAATTTACATTCTAGGAGTAGTGTAGGAAGTTTGAAATGGAGTATAATCTGAAATAAATGCTATTCGAGATCTGGATAAATATCATAACTAAAATGCCAGTATTATTATTGCCATTAAATAAATCTACTTTATGTGTCGTTTTGTTATATATATAGGAATAAATAAAAAATTTTGCGTATATTTATTTCTAAACGGCCAGTGAAACACTGGCACAAATGTCCCTTTGTTTACAATCCCAAAGATTAACATTCCTATCGTCGCAATTCTTAATCACTGACTAGTGCCCTACATTGAAGAAGATCACATCGCCAAGAGGAGATAGAGCCGGCTGGGGGGCTCCTAATTTCAAGACTATTGGTATAGAGTGGAGGGATCGGTGCGGATTTTTTCGCACGCTTGGAAAGAAAGCATGCCCATTGAACGTTTAACTTTTCTGAGTCTCCTACCGCCAACAAACACACAGTAGCCCCCTTGCGTTTTGTTTCCTTGCTGTAACTTAAGTTCTCAAGGCTCTCGAACTTCATAATTTGCATACCCAAACCGAATCCAGCAACGATTTCCTTAAGCAGATTCAGAACACGTTTGGAGTATGGTGTTGCTCACAGCTAGCTCTGGTATCACAAACAAAATTTCCATGAATTCAAAGGGTAGGAAACGGCTACAAATCATGTGGCCGTTAGAGGAGTAAGACGGTATCTTAAAGAGTGAAAAAGTTGATTTTGAGCATGAAAATGAAATGAATAATTCCTCATCTCCTTAGTAATATACTTACTAAGCGACATACCTATACTAAGTGCGAACTAAATAACTAAGCGACTATACTAAGATAAGTGTTCATTTTTTATATTTTTTTCCATTAAAAATGTATCCGATTTTTCTGTCACGATATATTTTATGAGCTCTAGTATCTATGTATTTTTTGCATGTTCTTTGTGAACGAAGACGAAGTCTAAGAACAATAAAATATTTCTTTCTTTCTTACTAATGTTTCATCCGACATGATTAAACATAAAAATCATCTTAGAGGAAAGAATACACTCAATGTGATATTAATTTCACTTATCATGAAGAAAACAAACTAGTTTTTCTAAAAATGTCTAACATTTCTCCGAGCTCTCACCACATATACCGACTTAAAAGTTCTTTTGAAGGTCACTAACTAGCAGAACTTCGATTGAGATATAAATAGGGTCTACCTCGAATTGGCTCTTTTAAATTATTAAAAGCTTTCATTCTCAAAAGAAAATCCTCCGACACTAATTTATAAACTGTAATATTTGTGTGTAACATTGATTAAATGAATTATATTCCACCCGCGAATGTTTATTTCTTAGCAGCTATTCTCTTTTTTGTCCGCTTCCAGTCTGTGGCTGGGAAATATTTCACATAAAACGATATGCGAGCACCTGCTAGAGAACGATTACTCTGGGGAACGCAAAATAAACGGTATCTACCTATGCTATATAACCACAATGATACAAGACAAGAAAATAATCCATATAAGGAATACAAATAAGCGGATGGGTCTGATGGGACCATAGATCTGAGGTTGCGAGACAATTTTTACGAATTCGTTTTTCTGTGTACTAATCCAAACTTTCTCCATTCCACATATGTATATAACGCTGATTACAATAGAGGCCGTGCCATTAACGTAATTCAGTCGGCGAACCAACTATGAAGGCTAGAAGAAACGGGGCGAATGTGATCATCCACATTTCAAAGACTCGCGCAGGAAATCGCTATGGGGAATGGCATTCGTAGCGGAGGCATAGGTACGTGGGAGGGGGAGAAACGAATGGGAGGAGGAAAATGGCGGCCGAAGACAAAGAAAGACGCATGAGGAGAGAGAGAGAGAGAGATGGAGGGGGAGGAGCGCTTATGATGACGCAACATGCGCGACAGTGAAGGATCTTTCCGAGGGAAGGATCATCAAGCATGTTCACTTAGGAATGCAGTCCAAGCATCAAGATTTGAGGAGGGCATATTCCCTAAAAATAAAAGGAGAAATAACTCCTACAAAGTGAGTCGCATGATACGACGGAGTGAAAATAGCGGGCGCAAAGGAGTGTGGTGTAAACACATGGTGACACGGCAAAGTGGGAGTTCGCCGAGTTACGGAGCCAAAGGAAACACCAAATCGAAATAAAGGAATGCATGTAGGTACTTAAAAAAAATAGTATTCACCACCTGCACGATTTTTGTCGCATATCAATAGCCAATGTCAGTTTTTGGGCTTTGAAATACGCTAAATAATGTGAAAAAATTTCTTTGAGTTTGGTCACAGGTTTATTTTTGTTTTTTTGCTGGAATAGACGAAATGGAACCTGGAGTTGTTGGAATGATCTACAGATGTTAGGGTCCCAGAAACTGGAAGAGTCAATCGACCGAAGGGGACACGAAACACAATAATGTCCTAAAAATGTAATACCTCATCCCATACTTTATTTTGAGTTCTAAAGCAAGATAACCAGCACCTTCGATGACCGATGAAGAATAAGTATTTAAATTTGTGTTTTGGAACAATGGGATACGATCATTAAATGCACATACGAATGGCAGCAAACGACACGTCCACAACACGGCGGTAGGGCAAGAGCCCCTCATCGAAACATCGCGGTTGCACAAGACTCTGATACAAAAAATATCAAACTTAAACGGTTAATGATGTAAACTTCTATTTCACGGCTTAATGATGTTCTGCTGCGTGATTTTTATTGCATATTGCACAGGGAAACTTCGAACGAATACGAAAAAAGTACTCCTCAACTCTTACACCGAAACATAACCCTTTGTTTCGAAGTCAGCATCGTATATGCTTCACGCAGAAAAAATAAATTTCAATGGGATTACTGTACCTCAATTACGACATAATAATCTCATAACGGAAAAAACCCCTTTCAAGTCGCACGGTAACAAAACTCACACAGGGATGCAAGCGCTTCTCAAATATTTTCTCCGCGCGTTGAAATCTCTCAACCTTAGAGTTCCTTCTTTTCCCCCGAGAGACGAAGGCCAATTAAAATAATAAATGCATCTCTGTCACTATAAGCGGACCATGTAGTTTATCACGGTGGCAGAAGAACCGTCGTTCCAGAGACGAGGATGAGTTGGTGAGGAACCGGTGCCAGCGCTGGCTACGTTGGCTACAGCTATAAAGAAAAGATATAGCCATCAATGTCATTTTAATTATGAATAATTAATCGTCGAGAAAATTACCTCTCCGCTTTAGACAACCTTCAAGCGCCAGGAGAGGTGGTCAGTGACTTTTACCTCCGCTGTTCTTCCTCTCTCGGGCGACGCATGGGGGAAAAGGGAAGGGGAGATGAAAGAATTTTAGAAGCAGCTGGGTCAACAAGTACTGCGCGCCATATTGCAAGCGAACCACATTGGACTGAAACGAGAATTTCGTTTCCGAGAGTGTTTGCGGGCGAAGGCAAATATCTTAAACAATTAGGATGTGTGGATAATGGTTCCTCGATTGAGGAGGGAAAGCAAACGGAGGTGACTATGGAAATGAAAGCGAGATGAAAGGAACTTCGAATTCACGGGATGTTAGCATATCGGCATCGCTCGCGAAACGCTTTAGTTGTTCGGGTTCTTTATGCGTTTAATTATCATCATTTTCTCTTATTTGTGTTTCCGTAGCGTAGGGATTCTTTGGCAGATTACTCTTAGTAGGATGGGAATTTGACTTCTTGTCACTATCACAGGAAGGACCTTTCCGTGAACTGTTTTTACGGCCGTTAAAAGGGATTAATCATTACTGAATGTTTGAAAACCGTAGGTGCATTAAACCTTCCTTGTATCCACCCATAAGACATCTTATAATTTAATTAAAAATTGAAGCATGCAGAGTTAACGGTGAAATACAACATAATTTTACATTTAAATGATAAATATCAGTAGAAAATACAGCTTTTGCATACCGTGTTGTCTAAAAATATCTACAACTATTAGAATTAGAATAACTATCATCCTAATATTAGGCAAAGAAGTTTATTTAAGGACATAATCCAAACTGTGGATGTGCTGATTTTTCAGTGACCTATCCCTGCATGGGTGAAATTCTTGACGGAAAGGCTGAAAATGTACCTAACATTATAAAGGAATCAAGTTTATACCAGTATTAAGCATTGAGGGAATTTTAATACCAAATATTATTAATCAATAACATGAGTCCAAGATATTTGTACGAGTGACCCAGATTTACTCTCGGCTGTATAAGTACATAATTGTTCACTGCAAAGGTAAATTTAAAGCTAGATGAATTGACTATAATTTGAAATTCATTTGAAAGTTATTGTAAAATAGATTCACGCCATCCAATGGTAGATTTAAAATCGCAAAACGACCTATGAAAGCCATTGGATTAACGTAGCTTAAGAAGGAGACAAGACAGTAAAATCCACATAAGAGGATTAGTTAGCCAGATAAAAATGGTTGACTCCATTATTGAGGTGGCCAAACATGCAGCCTGCGTTTTAAATGAAAACTGTCTTGCCCTCCAAGCGCATTGCAGAAAACTATTGATTGCAACATATCCCAAAAAAATTCACCTGAGACCAAACAAATAAATATGTCATAATTCAGAGCTTCTTCGCAGCAATTATGACATGCATACAATCCGGTACAAATCTATATGAAATCAACAAGAATTTCAGAAAGGATTTGCCATAGGGAACAAAATATTGCTTCATCTTAATTTATATTAAATCTGCAAAAAAATGTTCACAAATTTCAACTTGAAAAACATTCATGTGTTACAATTAGTTCTCATGTTCCTTAGGCCTTAGAAATTCGGCTGAGGACCTTAAAGAGAACTTACAGATCTGTTTCAAATTCTTTTGATTTCCACCGCATGAGCGCGAATACATGCAAAGAATTTTTTACCCAAGAATTTCAGTGATACTCCCCCTCGATAGTATTATATTTATCACAAACAAATCAAATATACGAATTACCAATTAGATTTCAACGCTTTGTAATTAGAAACACAATAATATATATCTGATGATATTGACAGTAATGGACCCTTACCGTAATATACCTAATATAATGAATTTCGTCCACCGCAGAGATTAGCAACCAGGCGGGCTCCTTCACCTATCAAACCAAATCATTCACCTATCAAACCAAAGTTCTGTTTGATTGCTGTCGTAATGACATTAAACCAGAATCTTCATTTTCTTTTCTCTTCAAACATACCCTTTCTTTTACATGGGATGTAAATGGGAAATTTCGAAATTTCAACTTGCAATTGGTATATCAAAATAATGATGGCGAAATTTATACATTCATACATTTACATTAAGACGCGTTCTAAGACTTTAAAAGGAATAAACAGTTATCCAATGGGAGTAGTTTCCTACATGAACGTAATATTTCGAATGGAGGTGTATGCGTTTCTAATTTCACAACTTTCAATATCATATTAAATGCTAAATTCTTATTTAGTGCATGTAATGAAATGTAACACATAATTAACACATCTGAAATAGTCTTCCATCAGACTTGCAGAATGCTGAATGGGAAAAATAATCAAAACAGGATTTATTCCTTTTCTTTTATACTTTGGAGGCCCGTATGACCCTGGGATTCCATTTTCATTTGTCTTCAGGTTTCCCAGAGGTTGTATAACAAGCGTATAAGCAACACCGATGCCCGAGGAGAGGCTCAAATACGCTATTATTGGCTTGAGAGGCGAAGGAATTACGTACCATACTAAGAATTAGGATTGCTTTTTATTCATGCATGTAATTGTGTTTTATGGTTCCTATTTGGAAACTCCAGGAGCTATAGATATGGACAAATATACGACCTGGCTATTTCTTAAAAGGGAAACCATGTACACGCCTTGGAACTGACCGCTCCTTCGAGAGCTTCAAACGGCCATGCAGTTATGCACTTTTCACGAGCACCTAGCGCATTGCTCATGCAGCAGCACACCGCAACTAGTTCTTAAAGTGGACGGCACTTGGTTATAGGTACACCACATCGCCATCAAGGCAGGGAAGATTTTCAAAGAAGGGAGGCACACTGGTCGGTGAAACGCCGGGGCGGGGAGGAGCTGATGTTATGCACTATCGCGTGTGATGCTGGAGGATCAGGTTTCGCATCCAGAAGAGGGGCCCAGCACAGAAGAAAAAGACTTTTGAAAGCATGCTGGTTGCTGTCTTCGGGACAGCTAAAGGGGAATGCGGAGGGTGGGGACAATAGCAGGTCATCAAACTGCTCTAAAGGCTGAAAATAGGGAGCAAGGAAGGAATAGACCAGGAAACGTCAGAAACGGTAGGCATCGCTGAAATCCCGTCAGGCAGATGCGCCACGGCGGCGCCAAGGCCCCATTGGTAAAGTCGAAACCATTCTTCAATCGTTCATCAAGCTCGTAATCTGTGTTTTTTTTTAAAACTCCGGCAATAAAAGCTGACTGTAGCAAAATAAAGATGCCATAAAGATGACAAAACAGGAAAATGTTCATTTTATAGGTACTACCGGCCATTATGAATAGAGCAATAAAAAAATTCAAGACATTATAATTCATTCTCAAATACATTTAATTGAAAATAACACATGGATTAGAGTTGCATTGGCCGTTCATAATATAAATACCTTAATCATATCTGCTAATATAATCCTAGAAAACCACAAACGGATGAAAAAGTAGCTGAATTGTGCTGAGATCGAAATTTTTAAGACCATTACAAAAAGTATTTTAGCATTACAACAGATGCATTTCATTTTTGTGAAGGTACTAGCGTCGAGCGCCCACTATTCCACAGCAATATCTGGGATATGGAAATTAAAGAAGATAATAATGGAACCAAGATGAGCGGTTATTCCACAAATAATAATTACTTTTCACGAACTCGTTTTCGACGTGGAACGTAATCATCAGGTGCGAGTTAAGGAACACCAGTCCGGCTTCCAGAAAAACAACATGTCCGCCCTATTTGATAAGCACTTAATTGAAAATGACTACAATAGCGAATTCGATTAATAAATCATGCATTATGAAAATAAAGATCGGGCTAGGCGAAAGACTAAAAGCTCTTGAACTAAAGGACATTTTAAGACGTTGTGTCACCTTATTGCTACTAGGTAACTCGGTAAACCTCCAAGAACATCAGAGTCTATCTAGCCAACGTATCTCTCTACGTTGCACAACTCTTGAATATTTTCGCTCCACGGACCTCCCAAATATCCCACCCCTCGATACCCCACTGAAAGCACATAAACTTCTTCCGCCCCATCAAATAGAGCAGTAAGGGGCACCGAATCACCGGAAAGAATGTCGTTCGTCCCTGACTGCGATCCAATTCCTCGGTCATCGGGGAGAGGGGTCGTAAATTTCCTTCCATCCCGAAATGGTGGTTTTTTTCATCAGTTTTATGACCCATTTAAAGAATCTCCGCAAAATCTGAGCGCTCTAAAAAGAAATTGTTAATCCGTTCCGGCCACCAATCACGACTTTGCTTTTGCTTCTACAACCATTTTAGAACGAATCGAAAAAAAGCAACGCGTAAGACAGAACGGAGGTGATGTCATCCTGCGGTTCCGAAAGAAAACTTAATTCTGCATACCTACCCGCACCAGGAGAAAGCGTTCTGAAAAGAATTATCCCTCCCCACTCTTATAACGTGCAAAAAAATGTTTCCGGCATGTTGTGTTTTACTCCGAAAGGACCGGATTATGGTTTCAAAGTAGTTTAATGGTGTAATCATTCCATAAATTACGTTTCCGGGACTAGCTTGATTGAAATAATCGCAGATTTGTGGTATTATCACAGCAGCAGAAAATAATTCATGACAATGTTATAGATAGCATCACAAGCTGTATTAATACAGTTCTTGAATACATTTCACCTTGAAACTGAAGGACTCACATATCGTCGCGGAATTTTATCAGAGAAAACAACTTCCTGGGATTGATTCCAGTTGAAGGGAATAAAACCTGCGTGAAGCATTTTCCTGCGTATTCGTTTCAAACTGCAAGTGTAATAGATGAATTCCTATGATTCTGAACAAAGTCCACGTTGTGGAACATTACAGATTCAAAAATAGCACGCTAAGTTCATGAGACAGTTTTCATAATATTTGTCATAATAAAAATATGGAGCGTTCACAAATTAATTCAGTGACGTAAAACAAAAACAAATAAAGTCTGAGCAAAAACGTGGGTCCAGAACCAGTTATTTTTATTTCAGACATAACTGAGGGGCTGATGGTTCACCCGAGTGAGGGGAAGTGAACGAGGATAACGGGAAAATCCAGACTCGAAGTCAGAGACCTCTCTGGAGTCTGTATTGGAAACATATCAAGACAGATTAAAAATAGAAAGACTAATCCCCTGTGTGTTGCCGGGAAAAGAGGATAACTGCACTCCAAAATAACGTTGCACCGAATGCTGATCCACCGCACTGAGACAAATGAAGGATTAATAACTTTAGCATGGATTCGAGAGAAAGCAAGCTTATTTCACGATCTCGTGGGTGTGAACACGACTTTGTTGATTGCACGAGGGCTATGCAACGAACTCGGCAGGTGCTACGCTTCTTCGCGCTCGGAGGCGATCCCAACGGGGAATTCACTTAACGAATTAATTTCGGAAGGTAATTAAGACGGTGCGACGGACGTGGTAAGGCAAGATGGCTTGCCGCCTCAAGGCGCAGAAACGTTAAGACATTTCGCAAACGGGAGGGAGAAGAGGAGGGGAGGGATAACATCGGTGCGGCGATAAAAATCGCAATACCCTTCCCGACAAACGGACACAAACATCTCATCCCGTTCCTCGTTCCAAACGGCAACTAACCAACCAACCAACCAACCCTCCCCNTTCCAAACGGCAACTAACCAACCAACCAACCAACCCTACCCCTCCCCCCCCCGCCCCCCTCCGCCTCCTTTCTCCATTTCAAATTGCATTAAGGCGACCATTATCTTTAGCACCTTTTTTTCTCCACCCCTCAATGACTTTTTCATCTCGGAAATGCATTTTACCCGTCACGCGTCACGGGTCGTTAAAAGTGACGGCGGGATGAGGGTGAGGAATAGGAAAATAAAGCGTGGACACGGAATGAGGCGTATGGGACTCTACAACGAGGACGCCTCGGCTCCCTTCGCCGTGAAGGGGGTTTCGCAGTGGGGAGAAGAAACGAGGCGTCCGGCGCGACGGGGGTCACGGCTCGCGATTGTGTTCGCGAAGGGGGACGCGAGGGAAAATCGCTATTAGGGAAGAGGGAGGGTATGGGGGGAGGCTGAGGGGGGTGCGGGGAGACCCCTTACGAACATTCGGGGCGCAGGAAGGGGATGGGGTAGTATGTAGGACCGTGCGAGGTTGCGATGTTTCACGGTATTGCGTGAAGTGCATGCAATATCACATTGCGATGCCGAGCCACCAAGGAATGCGGAGTGAATGGTGCCTGGTGGTGGCGGAGTGCTCGACCAATGACCGAATGGTACGTACCTGCAACTTCACCCAAACAGTATGATTTTTCTACTACCAGATAGTTCTGAAAAAACCGCAGTCGGCACGAGGAACGCCACACTGGATCCTCATAGGTATGCGTGGAATTCACTCGCTTTACGGCTTGCAGCTCACCGACCTCACCGATCGAATGTTCCTTCGGGATTTCACTCTGATTACACAGACGATAGAATAAATACCTACCATCCGCACGGAGGGGGTTGGCAAATCGAGTCAAGATGTCTTGAAGCTGAAGGGGGGGTGAGGTGGCCCAGGGGTAGCGCGCTCGCCTGTGTTGCTAAAGGTCGCGGGTTCAATCCCCGGCAAAGGCGAAAAATTTTCAGCATTCGAA
>LYUA01000313.1:219393-234613 GCA_002093875.1 Calopteryx splendens
GATGCCTGAGGGATCACCGCCCAGTATAAGGCTGAGGTGGAAGCAAGCTCGCTACTTGGCCCCGAACAAATTTACCGAGTCACAGTTATTATCCGGTTAGTTTATTCGAGACACTCGGATGATTCCACCCACCTCGGGTCATATAAATGACTTATCACCCGGAGGGGGAGGTATAGGCGTCCGTCCCTTGGATGGGCGAGTTCAACCACGGATGACGACACACGCGAAAATGCAAATCCCCCTCGGGTGATCGACGCCTGGGGAACATGGTATGTTTTATTCCTTCCGTCGAATGAATGGACGTTAATTACACGTGAGCGATACCCGGGATCTCATTTATCATTGTTTTTTTCCATCCCTCGGGTTCGAGGTATAACGACCGAACGAGTGCTCGAGGTGCATACCATCTGCGTGAGAAACATGGCCGCGTAAAAAAATCTGTCAAACGACTCCCCGCGTCGTATTCCTAAAGTTTGGCTCACTAATCAATGCTGAGGCAGACTTGTGACGAAATATTTAAGTCTCACGCACGTTTATCGCATTTTTACAAGAGACGCCCCATCATTGTTTTCGACTTGTCACTGGACCTGTCTTTTGAGCTGTGAAACCGAAAGGGATAGAGACGTGGGATAGATTTCTCCTGAAAGATAGAGAAAATAACTCTGACACTGGTAGATTAAATAAATAAAATATTAGTAAATATTGCTCTGGAATTCTTTGAATTTCGGAAGTGTTCGAGTACCTATTGATCGAAGAAAGATATCTATAATGTGCCGTCATTTCGAGGTTCCCCAATGGGATTCAGACGCTGTTGAAGTCCAAGAATCCCTATTGCTCAAACAAATATTCATACGAAAATCTCCCCAACTAATGATAAAAACATCTCATAGAGAATCGTCATCATTCAAAATAGAGGACGTAAAACGATACGTGAAAAATGCGGTGTCACAACGTGCGAGTGAATCATAAGATTCACTTCGAATGTGGCTTCTCTCCATATTCCATTCGGAGAGGCATTTCCAACAAGAGCATATTATTCACCAGGATTTCAATGAATACACCTGTGAACGAGATGTGTTTTTTTCAAAAAAGGCGCCGATTGTCTCACTTCTTGGGACTATTTCGATTCGTCGCTCAGTCTGACGTGCAGCACGCGTCTCCCGGCAGGCAAAGGCAGCGAGGAAGAAGAGGCATTTCTACTTCAACATCCTCCCTACCTCCCTCCTCCTACCTCCTTCCTCGCATCATATTATCCATAGCCCTTCAAGGGGAGCGGTTACGCAAAGAAACTTTCCACAAAGAGCAGAAATCGAGAACCGGAAGTGCCGGGAAGGGACACTCGATTCTTCCAGTCGACCTCTCTTTCGCTCGCTCCCCTCCAACCCTACCCTCCCCCACCCCTCCTTCCCGCTACAGTCACTCCCATTCCCTTCCCCTCTCTCTCTCACCCTCCGAGACCCTTACGCCCACCTTCTCGAAAATGGGATGGTTTTAAGTAAAAAGGGAGGTAAAATGGGGAAGGTGGGTTGGAGGAAGGCATTTATCCCCATGGGAACTTGCGAAAAGGGCCTGGCGTGGCAAGAGCGTAGGGTTTTAGGAAGGACGCGCGCGCGGGAGCACCTGAGGGGTCGTGTGACCGTCGCGAGACCGGCGGCGGGGGAGGCTCATCTATCTCCCTTCCTCGATCGGCTCACGGAGTTGACGGCATCCGCCTCTCCGTCTGAATTGACAACTCATCGAAGCTACGCGCGCATGAGATGGATTGTGTTGTTTCTTATCGGGAAGAGAAATCGAAATAGTCTACTGGCAAGGTCGCGTTCTCCCGTTGAGCATTCCAATCGTTTTGGAGGTCTCAAATAAATTGACGGCTTTGAGAATTGCATGTTTTCTTTAAATCGAACTGTTGTGAAAACGTATCAGCGACGGGGTATCCGAGGGAGGGAGCGATGGCATGCTTCGAGGGAGGTTTTCGGGTCGAGCAAATGCACCCTAATGAAAGGGACCATCATACTGCTCATCTGCAGATTCCAAAATCATTTTCAGTGGCAATATGAGCGGTTGAGGATTTATTTTCAAAACAAGGATCGAGAATTAGTTTCACTAATGTTTCGGTCCAACACTGAAATATTCCAGATCCAAATGAGGAGACACCCGAGGAAAACCTATCCAAAGTGGGTAGGCTTGTCTCAATCGTTTCGCCTTTTTTTCGGAAGATCTGCCAGAATTTTCAATCGCCTACTGTTTTCATAAATTTTAAAAACGGCTATCGAAGAAAGGTAGAATGAATGACGGCGTTAAAGCTCATTGCATAGAGCGTTCGGCTACTGATAGGAGGGTCCCTTGTTCAAATCCCCTGTGCTACCTCAGGACAACCCAACCAAAAAATCCTAGGGAATATTTTCTGATTACTGTCAATTCGTGGGACAACTGCAGGCAGCTCAGGGAAAGGAGCTGGTCCCTCCTCCCCGAGTACCTATGTATACGAATTTCACAGCATTGGGATTTAGTTCGGGGTAAGCTCCACCCTCACTCAACAAAACCATTCTTTGAGTTGATTACTGTGACGACGATCATGAAGCAAAATTAATACAATTTTAGGTTAGAGAAAATTAAGACAGTCATTCAGTAAGATATCATCCGATTTGATTAAGTTAAAAATTGGACACCCTATTGAGTATTCCTGATCACGTACGTTTGTGCCCCGAGCTGATAATTGGGATGGGGATTCAAAAAATTACCCAACCGTCTATCCCAGCCAAAATAGCACGATGAACATACGCAATTGTTGACCATTCGCCACGGGTCATTTTCCTGAGAAGGTGCCCATAGATGCGGAGGGGAGAGGATGCGAGGTCGGTCTTCTGGGATCCTCGCCCTTGGGGCCCGAAAATTGCTTTGGATCCCACTTCACTGGCAAACAGTCCCTGACAAGGCCGTCACAATGGGGATGAGAGAGTCCCTCCGCCACCACCGCACCAGGAACCTCGACAATGCGTTTTCCTGCACTCATTCCTTTTTCTCTCCGATCCTGGGCGAACTTCCTTGCGATTCCCCCTTTCATCCCTCCAACGGGGGCTCTCGCACCCACCCCTCCCTCCGCCACTCCCCTTCCTTTCTTTACTCCGACGAGCAGGCCCCTCGAGGGGCCCTCCTCGTCCCCGCCCGCCGATCGCCTTCCCCGGCACCGCGTACGACCCCACCGATCCTCCCACGCCACGGCCGAAGATTCGCCCGTCCCCGCCGCCTTTCTGCCAATTCGCATCCGGCCCCTCCCGCCCCCAGCTCCGCCCAGCAGATGCAACTGGTGGCAAAAGAAATAGGGCGCGGAAAAAAGTTCGGAAGAGGAAGGCACATGTGAAATCCGGGGAAGTTACGGAAATAGGACACCTTGGGACCTAGAGAGGACGCGGGTTGGGAGGGATGTGGAGGATAAGGAAACTGAAGGAAAGAGCATTCCCCCGAAAATGGCATCAGTTATCGCTCGCGACCGCAGAGTTGATGGAAATCTGCAGTGACGGTTTGAATCGTTTCGGGAGGGTCGAGGAGGGAGGGGGAACTACCGCTCTTCAAAGGAGGTGTTCGGAAGAAGGACGTGAGAAATGATTCCTCACCAAGAAAAAAACTTCAACAGGTACTGCGGAAAGGGAGAAAGAAGGGTCACCGTTCGCACGACAGCCGTATGTTCCGGGGACATCGAACAGGGAGCAGGTATTTCCTTGGAATTGCGTAACTAACTAATTGTGGAGCTTAAGTTGAATACCATCGTAAGGAAGACAAGAATAAAAAAGGAGCTGCGTGAGGAACCTGTGGAAGCACGCAGGACAGCGTATATGCCTCTTGTGTCAACTATATTAGACTTTCAATGAAAAGGACAGCTGATTACAATCAGCAGTAAGCATAAAATATTTTTAGGATAAGTTTATATTTTAACATTTAGTAATATCATCATGAGAGTAATGCCGGTATTTCTCGACTAAACGAAAGACTAGTCCATCTACCAATTGTGATTTCGGTTACTTTAGGCAGGAGGGAACAGTTATGTTAAATAGGCAAAGGAACTCAAAATTTTTTGGAGCGTTTAAATGTTTCAGACGGCTAGGTGGCCTAAGTAGTGAGTACAGCGTTCGGCTACTGACTCTAGGGTCTGGGTTTTAGATCCTATTGGAGAACTCAACATTAAAGTCAAATTGATGTGCTTTACTGATAAGCTACAAGAACTTCGTGGGAAACCGAATGGAGGCACAGGGAAATGGAATACTCCCCCTAACCCTGAATGCATTAATTCAACACGCCTTGAGGCTTAGTTCCAGTTGATCCCTATCCTCACATTTCAAAACTAAACTGATATCTGTGGTTAGAGGATAGCCCATTCCACAGAGCGTTCCCCTGATTACTGAAGAATATCAGGTTCAAATCCGGGTGGTGGCACTAAACATCCCCGGATAAAATACTGATGTGCCATTGTAGAGGTGAAAGAACTTTCTGGGAAACTACAGTCAGCAGAGAGTAAGAAATTGACCCCCCCCCCCTTCCTCCGAATCTGCGTGAATTTTACATTCCGCAGGGCTTAGAAATAGGTGAGCTGTATTCGTATCAATCAAAAAAAAACCTGCAGGTTGAAGAGCGAGGCTGATTGGTGAAGTATATCTGAATAAAATTTAAGTTAGCATATATGCATAAATGCATTTGTGATTCCAATGAAAGAAAATTGTAGCATGATTTGCACGGGACTTAAGTCACGAGAAATTAGAGAGAAATAGATAAGGTAAATTGTAAAAAAAATGAAATGAAACTATGTTATACGACATGAAAAATACCAGTGGGACTGATCGAACGAAAGTATAGCTTCGTAGTTCAAGCGGTTGTTTATAAAACTTGACAATCATTAGCTATAAATTACGGCAATACTCCTATTTCTGAAATAAACAAGTGGAATAAATAACCAATACTTAGTGTCATTAATCCTGTGCCATGATGTTAAAGATTAAAATTTGTGTTAGAGAAGGTACATAAAGAGGAGATAAAAGGAACTCGATTCTATATCCCGAGTTTTCACACGAAACTTGTTCAGGAAAAACCTTATGACACCTTCCCAGGGACGCAATTACTTCGAGCACTATAAAAAGTTAAGATGGATTCTTTCTTTGCAAAAAAATCATGGATGTGTAATTGAAGAAGCGAAATTGGTAACGGCCTTCCATTTGATGACATGGTACGATCTTATATAGAAAAAAAAACAAGGAATGAACAAAATTGTTTCATATTCATGAGCTGAATAAAAATACGCTTCCAACCCTCTATAAATTTATGGGGGCTGTAGTAGCTTAATCCCAGCGGGAGGTTTACCTTTCGTGAACGACGAATAATTGAGAACCTGTCCTTGTTTAGCTCAGACAACAAAATGAATGCGAAAGGTCAGAGGAAAAAGTCAAGGTACACACGTACAACGTCGGAGCGCCATGTTCTCCGTGCAAGAGCCGGGCGTACCCGATAAAGTTCATGTTTAAGAGGTTCGTATTTCACCATTCAAATCCATTGATAATACGAATTTTAAAACTTGTGTTTCCCTTATCATTAACAGCTAACGTGTTTTAATTAAAAAATAACTTTGATTATGGAAACATTGGATCCAGATTGTCTAACTAGACAGTCTTAATTAGGATGCTGCCTTCGACTTATGTTACAGATTACATTCCGCATCTATTGGTATATAAATTTTAAAAATATTGGATTAAAGTTAGGGAAACTCGATAGTGAATTTTCCCATCCCGCAGTTATCGTTTTTCACAGTTTCACGTCGTACAAAACAAATATTTGAGCCATTTTTCACTGATTCATGCTGCTTAAAATTCACTCGACTTCAAAGCGAGACAAAATAAAATACGAGGTAGGTACGAGAAACAAGGGCTAGAGAAGGATTCCATGAAGAATAAAGTTCTACTCCGGGAATAGAGAGGCATTACTCACAGCATAGCAAAATTTGACCAGTGGTTTAACTGACATAAAATGTGAGCAGTTCACCGCCCATTAAAGATGATTTTTGGCAAAAATGTTATAAAGTGCTAGTGCTTGCTCGCGAATCTCTTCAACGAAACGTCCAAAATACGGTTAATAATTATACATATACCTCGCCTAAACTTTATGGAAGTATGAATTGACAATAATTACAGTCATAGAATGGAAACACAATTGCCACGTTTCCGTTTTTGTACCCATGTATTTGAATATGCTTAGAACGGAAAACCTTTACTTCGGCCCATTCTAATGCATTAAGATTCTAAGTATCCCTTTTAAGAACATTATTTGGGAAAAATACCTAGTATCTTCTAATGAACAAGAACCAGTGAAAGAGAATACGTTAGCTTTAATCCCGCTGCTAACTACGACGCCGGAGAGGTTGAACAGAATCGTGAAAGATCCCTCGACACTGTTTATATTCAAAATTTAATCTCTAACAAGGTTTATGCGTTTCTGTCTTAGTATTAAATCTGGTAATCACTATTCATAGTATCGAATTTTTTTCTAGAACTGTCAAATTTGGAATTCTGTTAAGCGTTGGCTTAATCAATGTAAGACCTAGCAGGCCATGGGACTAAGATAGGCGATTTGATCCTAAAACAATTTCCAATATTTTATTCACATATTTCTAAGGATGCAATTGATAGCAGTAATCATGTTCTGCAAAACCAAAGGAAAGTCATTCTGCAATCATTAATAATAACCCGTAACATAATGTGAAAAAGTACCTTCAATCATCTAATTTCGCTTCAAGGTAAAATGTTAACTATTAGGAATTTTCTTCCTCGTGTACACCAAGATTGACGTGAGCATTAAAATACATCTTCAAAGGAGGAGGGGATTAAAATCAGTAGCACTTACGGAAAGCCGAGTAGCAACCAGCATGGACATTTGTGGCAAGGAAAGAGAAAGATTTTTTCCGTCTGGCGCCATCGGCTAAAACACTTAATAGCACTCTCGATTACTCAACATTTTCCGTATCGAAATTGCAAATGTTAAACACCGAGTGGAAGAGAAGCGCATTCGCTTCCGCTATACTCTTCCATCGCGAGGCTAAATTTTTTTTCTACCTCCCCTTACCCAGACTCGACCTCACCACGAACCAATTCCCCGAAGAGATTGAATACCCATCACGCTGTAACTTCTATGTCTGCCGATGGACTTAGCATAAAACATGCCTTAGATTACATAATGGCTTCTGAGCGGTAACGGCCACATAGCCAAAGGAGCAAAAACACGTTTTCCAGACGACGACGACCTCGACCAGAGCAAAAAATGTTCGTTTCTCAGAGATAATTGTCCTCCTCTTTCATAGCTTGACCATAAACAGTGATGAAGATTTTATACCGTCACGGCTAAGGCAGGAATATGTTTGACTAATAATGAAAATCTTAAGGACGTCATCCGAAAATGGCATTTAGAAATAAAGTATAGAATTAATTTATTTGTCATAAATAGGTAATTAAATAATTAAATAGCGTTTAAATCGCGCATTAATAGTTGTGTATTAAGCCTTTGCTGGTATTATAAAGAAGTAGACTTTTTTTATATTAATCTGTGCATAGATACATTTATGTGGCAATAAAATTAAACAGTCAATTATCATCAATTCTATCAATTAACATCAAGGAAAAGTGGAATCTTAATGATTAGTTCAATTTCCTTCAATTCTAAAAAATACTCTTGTCTCTTATAATCAGAGATAAGGAAAGAAAAGGGGGAAAGACATTGAAGATTCGGGGAACTGGTGAGGTAAGGAATTACGTAATCAACTCATTGTGGAGCTTGAGTTGAAGCCAATCGTAACGAAGACAAGAATAAAAAAGGAGCCGAGTGGGGAACCTGTGGAAGCACGTGCGACAACATATAAACACTTTGTATTAATTATATTAGACAGTCAATGAAAAGGACTGATTACAAGTAGAGTAAGCATAAAATATTTTAATGATAAGTTTATGTTTTAACATTTAGTAATATCATCATGAAAGTAATACCAACAGTAACAAAAACAGTTATCATTGGCCGAAGATAAACGAATACTGAAACATTGAAAGTGGGCTTTGCATATTTTAAGTAGTACGATGGTAAATCATTTTCACATAAGTCTTTCGTCATCGAGGTTATCCGCCTAACAAATACAAAGAAAGAGTGATTATTTACCAGTAATAATAGAAATACAGGTATCAGAAAAGAATGAATAAATAATTTTCTTTGCTATATTCATAATTGCTTTATGCACTTTTCGAATTAGAAAATAAAACAAGTAAAGATATTTGATAATAAGATGGAAAAATAAAATGAAGCAGTAGGTTTATACCTATTCCGATTGACCTAAAGGATAACTTGCCTGGTCAACAACGTACGACACCATTAATCTCTTTGGTCGCTTTATTTGAATTTGGCCTCGACTTGATTTAATCGATTTTGCATTTAGAAATTATCGCCTCATTTATTCACATGAGCACACGCGGAGGATGGATCAGTGTGCAGTCTTCATCTTTGGGGGATTGATTGGGATTTTAGTCTCTCTTCGACCACTTAATCACCAACGGGTGAAGAATCGAAAGGGACGGAATCGCTCCCAATGCCTATCAACGCCAACGGACTTCGCATCGCTCGACTCCTCGCCTGCCCTGCAACATACCTCCACATCCAAGTCCCCTCCTCCTCCTCCAGCCACGCACTCACCTCCACCTCGCCTTCTTCCTCCCTTCCTCCTCATAGCTTCCGAAGACCAAGACGGAGGACTCCCGACCGGTTTGATTGACGCGTGGATGGAAAGGGTTCGGGTGAAAGGGGTGTGGGTAGGGGCCGTGCTAGAGAGAGAGAGATGAAGGGAGGTGGGGCGAAAGGGATGATGTGGGAGGGTTGGATGGTGAGGGAGAGAGGGTGGAGGAGGTTGGGAGGGAACGAGGAGTGTATGCGGCGTCCTGCCCCGTCCCCGGATAGGCGAGGAAGGGATGGGCTCCTCTCGCGGTGGAGGAGGAGCCGCACCACCTGGCCCCTCACCCCACAACACGGGGGCAACTCCCCCTCCGAAGGAGCAGCGCCCCCGTGAGACGTGAGCGCGGCCGTGCGAAGGGGCGCAAGAGGTAGGAAGGGATGAAAAACAGGATTGCCTCTTCAGGTGAAAACAGCCCCGAGTCCTTTGAAAGATTAAGGGGAGCATCCTACGCTCTCTTTTGCAAGTACATTTAGCCAGCCGGATGAAGTCCTCTGCCGCAGCGGAACGGAACTACCTGGTCCACCAATCAGACGCACGCTTTCCCTCGTTTCGACGTCACGAGGAGGGGTGAATAACAGTTGACTGCTTTAAACAGCGCCTTCACCTGTTGACTCATATGATGCGTTTCGAATTTAGGATATTTTACACGCCAGGAAAAAATATTAAACCAAATCGAATAATTGAAATTTAAGCAATGTGCCATAAAGCCGAAAGGGAAATAAATATGTTGCTCCCATTCTTGTCGCCTTTCATTTTTCCACTCCTATGGGTTCATGTCGTCTTATGTCGGCATGCAAATAAATGAACAGGGAGAATGAATACTGCAGCTAAAATGGCAAAAAAGTGCTATTTAAGCTTAAATTTACAAAATGTGTGGATAAAGTGCATGCATTTTGAATGGTCCCAAACGTAGAATATTAAAGTAAGTTCTGGTTCCCACAGCAAGAGTGAGAGGAACTGCAGTGAAATGGCTGATTTTTTTGCGTATATGATTCTTTATGCGATTCAAAAACATTTGCGAACAATTTATCTTTCAGGAAATATATCCCGAAATAAGTTAAAGCCCACCATCATCATAAAAAATGAGTTTCCATAATTAAGACGTGGGGCTGTATTAAAACTAAGCCTTGTGCGGAATGAAGCGCAAAATGGAGGGAGAGTAACAGTGTCGCATAAAGTAGGGAAACCGGATCAACCACTCATTTCCCTGACAAATTTTTGGAAGAGCAATTGATATAAGTCAATCACGGTGCCGAACTCAAGTTTTTCCACTGTTTTGCATTGCGATGCAGAGGTACTGGATCGTGAACACACCTATCACATGAGTTACAATTGCGCTACACGCCACGAATTGGGAAGAAGGCGTGAGCATACCTACGAAGTCAACCCAATGGTCACCTACACACCACTATTTGTCAATAGGTTTGGGTTGGTGAAAACCCGCATGTGAAGGAGATATCAACGGGCGACAGAGCAGCATTTACATCGATTCGTGGGCCTGTGGGCGTGCGTAGTAGGTAGCAGGGGGATTTTTTAATTAATTTTTTTCCCGAGTCAAGTTCTCTTTTTTCGCTTCACCTCCCGTGAAAAGGTAAAAATTCTGAGAGCGGAAATATGAGAGGCCATTTGTGTCAGTTAAAATGTCCATAATTTTGAAGAAATAACCCCTGATATAAGCCGTGACGTGAAAAACCCCCTTCCGTGTTCGCATAAATTTGAAGTCATTCCTTTAACAAGAAGAACAGACATTTCTATCAACCAGAATGAAACTTAGGAGAAAATTTTAAATGCCTGACCGAGATGGCAGTTTATCTCAGTGTGAAGTAATAAAACAACGAAATACTTTAAATTACTTACCATACTCTGCCCAGAATAACTACTATGCAATAAACAATTTAACAGCATCACAGCTCTAGCAAGCCTTGTTCAAGAGGTGATTTTTATCATCGAGTTCATCATAAAGCTTATTAAAGGTAATCCGCTCACTTTGTAAATAGCAAAGAGTATTTTTATTTTCATGAATGATTAAGTTGTGGTTGCATATTTGCATGTATAGAAAACATTTTTAACTGATTAATATGCACTAATAATCACATATACGTTTAATGACGAAATCTGACAGCTTATTGCAATGTGTTAGGTATAAATAATTAACATATTAGCTATTTTTATCAATTACCTAACCTAACTACAGCATAAAAAACTTTTCCACAATATCTTGATCTTCTGGTATCACAGCATATTTTTAGCATTTCTATTTTTTAATGCTATAATTTCAACTATTCGTAAATGTCATATAAAAATGACTATGATTATAATTTAAAACAATATTATGACATTTAGCATTCCTGTGCTCCATGAACGTAGTTTAAAACGGACGCTGTGCGTTGTTTGAAGCTCTGAAAAAGACTGAGCAAAATTTATCAACTCATTTCGATATCCACCCGGAGCGGCCGGCCTTTTAGCTACACCATTGGGTGTTAGTATTAGAAAGGAAGAGTGGATAGCTGTGGTCAACCAATAAGCGCATTGTAGTATCCATGGTGATATAAGGAAGGCTCCTTCTGAACCCAAATCACAAAAAAATTCAAAAGCGAGCAATGAAACCGTTACTTTAGGCCTAATCTCACAGAAGTCGAACCATGTGTTATTATTGCAGGTTACATACCTTGTATTCCTAATTACCATACCCCTTCCTTAAATTAGAGCACGGCTAAAGGGATGAATATCAGATTCGGAACAGATCAGTAGGAAAGGTCCGGGAACCATGACTCACCTGAAAAAGGAAAGAAAATACTTTAGTAAATGATTCTAATACTGTAAAATTTGATAAATATATACCGATGAATTTCAAGTGAACTGACTCATAGAAGTGAGAATATATTTATTCCCCTAGTTTACGTAAAAGGAGGGTTTCTAGAATTAGTTGCGAGACCTAGGGTTAAACTTCTGAACGTAAGTACCAACCTACCTCTGTGAGTTGGGAACCTCGGTGAATACCTATTCTGTGCTTAACATGAAATATTTTGCAAAGACATAAATACCGTTCCCGCAGTTTTTTGAGTGAAGTGCATTGCAAATGACGTCTGAATCATGTGAAAAACTTTACATGCACCGTCTATATCATTACTCTCACATTTTGGTTCAAGATCTTATTACTTATAGTTTTCTTTCGATCCTTAGCCTCGAAGAACCATCACACCTAACTTCGAATGATACCTCATGGTGACGGATTAAGCCACGCTTACCATTATTTCCCCTTCATGACATTATTTTTCATCCGTCTTCCATTCTCCCTTGCATTCATTCCCTCCCCTTCCTCCCTTTTCGAAGCAAGGCAATTGGGAATCCAGCGAAGCCGAACAAAAGGTGTCTCCTCCCATTTGCGGGAGCCTCTATCTCTTTCCGGCGCCGTGAATTAAAACGCATTTACGACCATGAGACGCGCGCGTGCACGCACACACACATACACACACGCGCGCATGGAACTTTTCCCGTCACTTAATGATGTTCTCCTTCTACGTGATGAGACGCTTTCCGAGTCGAAAAAGGAGCAATGAGAGGGAGAGCTGTGAGCTCATTAGGGGATCGTGCCGAAGATTAAGTTTTCGGGGGTAGTTTTATTTTGGTATGTTTTTTTTTCATTTTTTACGCCGAGGGACTTCAAGTGGAGACATAAAAAAGTCTGAAGGACGATTTCCAAAAAACAGGAGTGGAGGAGGCATTGATTGGGTTTCATCTATCTGTTCTTGGGAAGGCATTCTGAACTGCTCAAAGAATTTCCTGTGGGTCGAAACATAGAGAGAAATCTGTGCGCTTGAAATTAAATTACTGTCACGAAAAAAATGGGATTTGGAAGAAGTAGCGCTGTGATTATGTTTGTCAAAATAAAACTACAAAATTTTCTGAACTTTAAAGCAGTGATAGACAGCTGAGACAAAGAGGTATAAAAACAATGCTAAACAAGTGTTAAACAATCTCATTTTTATTAGGTATAACTTTAGCATATTGCGTTACAAGTAGTATTTATTTCTTGGATAATTATGTTTAATTGCATCTATTTAGATTTTGAACAAACTTTAAATCAAACTCTTTTACATGCTTAAACATAGGTAATAGGATGACATAGGCAATAGGAAATTCCCTGTACCTAATCAGAACTAATCAGGTTTTAAGCAGAGAGGCGTGGAGATCAATTGGAATATTTATTTAACGACACTACAAAGGTGATCTATGATTTACTTATACACCAATCTCTGGGAAGAACGGATGACGGGATAGAATATAAACAATATTTAAACATAGAAAATGCTATTTAATAAATCTTCATCCAAATTGCGTACTTCAATACAATGCAACGTGAATTGACCGTCAGTAAGGTTTTCACCCTTAATTATTCATTAATAGTAGTAACATTTATTTTTTGTTCTTTTCAGAACTTATATTTAAAATGGATATTAATTTCAACTTTCTAAATCTACATTACTCTTTACGAGGAGAACTAGCAAAAATTTAGCTGGCCTGTGAATCATTAATGGATTAACTTTTTCCATCTCTTAAAATTAATGAGAAATTGCGCAAAAGTTTTAAAGAATTGTTTTTCTAAGATCGGGCACGAGTTGGAGTAATGAATATCTACTGCCTCAATAAAATGTCGGCTAATTATTTTACACAATTCATAGACATAAGATAATTTCTAAATTGTACACCACCGAATATGCTCAAAAACCCAACGGTAAGTAAGTACTCATGATGGTTTTCTAGATAGTTTAACTAAAAAAAGATAATTTACCTTCTAAGGTGCTGCGAACAAGATATTTTAATGGCTAACATTTTTTATCTACGGGTGGAATCACTTACACGGAAGTGGTGAAGGGAATATGAACCCTTTTAGGAACTACAATGCCTGGGAAAGAAGCACGTTTCAACTTTTAGACTCATGAATAAGTTTCGGTCGGCGAAAACCTCACAAAATGCTCTCTAATAGCGCAAATAAGGGAAATTCTCCAGTGTTTTAATTCTATCATTGCCATAATCAGTTTCTCGGACGGACTCAAAAGATATCATTTGCGACACGGAAGATTTTTTTTTTGCGGATGTCTGCCTTAGATCATCGCTCCACTGCATTTGAGTTGGGTAATTTCTTTCCCAGCATTAAACAATGGAGGCATACGCGCCAGAAATATCTCCGAATTGAAATCTTTTCATGCAGGGCCGCGACAACCATCGCCTGGGGAAAGTAGTCGGAATTTGCCTGATGAGGATTCTCACGATATGACTAAGAAGATGGAATGCCAAAAAATGAAGCCATGTCAGCTTGATTTAAGGAAGGGGAATACCGGGCAACTGCTCTTTTGGAAGGGTCCCTAAACTCAGAGCATATTAGGTAACCAAAATTGTGGTACCAATCTGATTCCCTGTTGGCTGCTCGAGAAAGAGGCCTCATCCATCCTCCCTCAAGAAAGATCATATTGCTGAAACGACCACTTTATTGTTTTATAACAATTTCGTACGTGCCTGCTAATTCAAATAGTCAGATCATCTCTTTTGTCATCGTTGCACTATTAGTAGTAAGGCAACCGGGTGGGCAATATTTGGCTAGCGTTTAGATGAAAAATGAACTTGACCTGACTATTTTATGGCTTGTTTAATCCTAGTACCTAGTGATTGGAATATAAGAATATCGGAGAGTCCCCACAAGAGCCTTTTAAAAATGAATAAATTTTCCCAAAGTGATCCGCTATCTTTCGACGAATTGACTGCACTCTCCTTTTAACTTGATGCATTACGATTCCCACCACGAGAAGAATATGAAAGGTTCGAAATTCTCAGATTATTCCTGATGAACTCCCTAGTTACCATAATGAAGAACAGGTATAATGATAATAATAATAATAATGATTTTTCCTGATGGTCTTGCACCTGATGACGGCTCAGAGATTCGAAACACCTGTCGTAAACATATTCTCTTATAAAGTGGACAAGTGCTATTATTCTGTTCTTCATTATAAGTTCCTTCCAACACTCCAAGCCTGAAAATTTTATTCTTATCCCTAGTTATATACTTAGACATGCATAGGTGCATACCCTATATGCTGTTCCTATTCAGGGCAGCATTGTCAAAAAAAACAGGTTTTAGGTTAGGAAAGGAAGCATACTACCTAGGCATTACTAATTTCTTCCATACAACCCTATCCTTTCATGTTTATTTCACTTTGATCACATCCATGCATAGTTTTCTAAGGAAGGCAAACTATCCGAATCAATTCCCAATATGTTGCGGGTCTAAGAGAACCGATTTATTAAATTCAGAACGAAATGCAGTGTGTACATTATCTGGTTTGCACATTAAACGCATTATAATCACAAGACGTGCATCTTCCACAAACTATGATTTTTCCATGATAGTAAAAGTAAGTAGTTATATGATCTCTGCATTTCTTTCGGGTTCTCACCGCGTCGGTTGGCTTTGGCAGA
>LYUA01000313.1:246820-257837 GCA_002093875.1 Calopteryx splendens
CCCCCCTCCTCCCATCTCTCCCTCGGACGAAGGAAGAACGGCGGCCGTGGAGGGAAGAGCAGGTTTCCGGGCGCCTTTAATTTTTATGGCGAGGGATGGAGGCGGGGGGGAGGGGACGTCCAAAGGAGGATGGCGCTTCTGGGAAACGCGGCGACCGAGATGAGGCGGCGGGATCGTTTTTCATTTCCGAGGGCCGCTCCGAATCGGGATACTTGGACTCGAATCGTCGATCGACATCGAGATCGATTCGACTGATTATTCGCATGGTTGAATTCGGAGGCATTAAGTATTTCTTAATTGCCTTAAGTCCTCTGTGTCCTTGCGACATTCATCGGAATGCGACATGAAGTAGTTTCTAGGGGGAGAGCTAGGTAACGGGAACGATAAATAACTCCGCAAAAACTGTATTCGCGTTCCTTGCGGAATGCTGCTTTTAAAACCGAAAGCACCACGAAAGTAATTAAAGATAGCAGTCGTTACTTTGTGGAATTTATTCATATTTGGACCGAAAAAAAGTATTTTATCCAAATATGGCACACAGAAAAGTCCAAAAATATGTGATTGACCCAGGTTTAAACAATTTCGACACAAAATTGTCAAATCCGTTTCGGTCCTCAAGATTGATTCACTAAGCATGGATCTTCATCTTGGAAAAATAGCAAACAATGCAGGAAAGCACTGACTGAATAAAATATTCCTTCAAGGATCTACGGTTCAACGACGACGGGAAAGGAAATTTGTTGTCGGCACGAGAATAAGATTTCCTCAACTGAGGAACGTCACGCGAGTTCATGAGGCAACTCCGAAAGCCACGCACTTCTTTGGATATCTCAGAAGTGCTAATAATGCTGAAACTATAACTAGCTATTGGCTACATGAAGAGCGAGACGTCTTTCGAGACTGCACGAAGTTTCTAGCTGTCTGTCAGAAATGATGACGGATACCGTATAATGCACTCTCGATCGGCTACGTGACAGCGGCTGGCCAATTAACGAAAGCCGGGCGGAGAAAAAAATACCTTAGGCATTTGGCCATCAAATACGAATCGACTGTTCCCACGAAGCGAGAATGTATTAAAAGGCCTGGGACCACGGAAAAAAAGAGATACGAAAGCACATGAAGGGAGGAGGGAAAGGAGGAGGAGACGCCATGTTTGCGACTGGATTGATTAAGGGGAGAGAGGGAAATGGGCCGAGGTGGGAGGGGGAGGGATGCTTCGTGGGATCGCGAGGGAGGTGAGATGTGATATACGAAAGGAGAGGGTGAGAATCATAAAAAGGGACGCCTTCTGAAATCCGATCGAACTACCTGATCGTCGTCTTAATAGAGATTTAGACATCTCGAGGGATAATTTTTTGCACCGAAAAACAAAGGAATGATTTACGATTTCAAAATGACATCGAATGCGATTATAGCGTTCGATAATCTGTCTCAAGACTTTGACACCAGAGAAATCAAGGTAGGAAAAGTTCTCATCCACTCCTATTCCCTCACTGGGCTGCTCTTTTCTTCTGACTTATGGAAACACTGCAGATGTGCTGGAGCAATGCAGAACCAAGCTAGGGATCATTGATGGATGAGCAGTCATCGAGAACTGCAATTCTTCCTCCAGCGCGATCGACTTGTAGGGTAGGTTTGCGATTTCTTTCGCCAGTGAACCACGATGTAAGATTCCGGTTTATCCAGCAAATGTGCTGCCTTATATACATTTACTTAGCATAATTCAATGAAAGGCGACGAAGCTCAGCACTCTTATTCTTATATGCGGGTGGTCTGCTAAGTAGGCAGGGAAAAGTATTTTAGCCTCTACGATTGGTACAGTGCTGCTGAACTCAAATGAATATTGATTGGGAAACATATGGAATTATAAAAACCCTACTTATAACAGGCCTGAAGGACGCTTATTTTTATCTCTCGTTTGGACGCGACAGTAAGGGGAAAGTGACAGCGGGAACCCAGGAATTTAAATTAAATTTGCGAAAGCGCACAGATAAAGGAAAGAAAATACCCATGAGTGTTAATTAATTTAAATGGGAACTTGTCGGCGCTGGAAAAACATTTGGCGTAGAAATATGGAAAACTTATAATTGAAGACTTACTGTTCGTATGATACAAATTTGAACCAATTTTAGGTTCGTTGACGCATTATATCCAATATTCATGGAGGAGCGAATAATTCACCCACCCCTTGCAGCCTAGCTTCCTCATTTTAAATTCCTCAATTCAGTAATACTTTCTTCATAGTGAGATAGCATTCATCATAGGGATCATCATACGGATCAGAATATATTTTTGCCGCTGTATGACTTGGATACCATAGGCATTTCGTAGTATTTCACTGTAATCAAGTTCACGCCATATCGCACGAATTAATGGGCGATCAAAGTAGAATGCTGATAAGCACCTATCAATCCTTTTGATCTTTTGAAAGAAGAGAGAAGATTAAGTCGCGGGGAAATGAACAATCGCACATCAGCATTCTATCCACGACGTGTTACAAAGTCAGTGTCGCAAGAGCTTCTTACCATTCCGAAACCCTCGATTGACATAATCATGGATTAAGTACGCAATACCAACCGTATGTGAACTATATGACAGTACGAATCTCTGCTGACGAGGTGATGTGCATACAGTGATGGGGTCGCTCACATTGTAACTAGAGCGGAGGAAGGAGTAAATTAAGATAAAAATGTCCCACGATCCTCTTCGCTCCCATTTTTGAACCCATGGTCATTTACGACACCCTGGAGCTCTAGATTATTATGATCCAGAGCTTCACCGCACCCATAGCGTGTGCGCCCTCTGCACGATAGAGTTAGAAGAACAGCAGGCAAGTATTACCCACGGGTGACGCTGAGGGCGGAAAATTCACGTCCTGCGGTTACCATCGTGAGGAGAGATGGCGAGAGGTACGTTGAGTACTCCTTGCGGTAAGGAGGCCTCGGGGAAACCACAAGAGGTGTGGCATCGTGATAATGCGGAATGGTAGAAGAAGGAACTCCCTCTCAACACATTGAGGACCAAGATTTTTGCAAAGAGGTGAAAGTAAAACTACATTTCAACGCCCCTGCAGAGCATAAAAATGCGTGAGTTTAATTTTAGCATTATCAAACGAAGCTTTCCATGGAAATTCACTTTTGGACTGCTTTACAATCCAATAATTGGCTCCGTTGTTCAGGCAAAATAACGACAGGATTTTGCCCACCAATTACCCCAAATATACCCAAAATTATCTCTATGACAGGACGAGAGGAATAAAACCTCCCCGAATGTTCACTCTTCCGTCAGTTACGCTATAGTCACTTTAAAATTCATTAAATCATACGAGTCGATAGAACTTCTGGAGTTCAGCATAATATCCTAGAACAAGGTTAACAATCTTGTTTGGTCGAGTGACTCTTTGAATTCAAACGCAATACCAACGCCTTATAAAATGAAAACAATCAGGAGACAAACGGGGCACGAGTTATAGAAACCTTATTTACAAGGAATAGAGAAATTGATAGGGGATAAGATGGATATCCAAACCAATCCCAGGATAGAGCCACGATTAGAACATAATATAGTACTAGCAGAAGTTTGTAAATCAGAGAAAGAAATACTTAAGTATCTTAGTTTAAAAAGCAAAATAATTTAAATACATCTTCAGGGCTATCAAATAAAACATTAATTTGCAAAAAACTGCAGAGGAAGAAGACAATCTTTCATCCAAGATGGTTACACGGTGTGTCAACATCTGCGTTCTTTTACAGAAAGAGTTGAATTGCAAATTTTATATACCAGCACATCTTTCATCATGCGATGAAAAGTCAGCGTTTCTCGCTGATCCCGCGATCGAGCCACATTTCGTACGGTAACATCGGATATTGTAAGCCCTCCTTGGAATTCCATTTTCAAAATTAGTAGCCCTAAAGCTATAGCATAGGTAAGCCTTTCAGGGGGATGATTTTATCGCTCCACGTCATTTATGCAGAGCTGTTTTGTCCTCGGAGCTCTTTCGGGAAATGCCCAAAGAATTTAAATCAAGACTGAAAACCAACCTCAGCGGTCCATTGACGGGGAGGTCATCCGCCGACCCATCAAGAACAACGTCTTAAGGACCATTAAGAACGCTCTGAGTATTGCCTCTTTTACTTATCCAGCATGGTAATTGAGCAATTGGCCGCGGAGCGGCCCACGCACCAGATCGCAATGAAGGGTAACGTGAGAAGCAAGCGGACAAATTAATTTTCCGAGGGCTACTTGAGAGTTGACCCAATAGTAATCGGAAACCATGAGGAGATGGTGCACCCCCCTGTGAGCCCCTCCCCCCGTGGTCGCCTTCGGCAATTTCCGAATTGCACGCGGCTGAGATTCCGTTTGTGCGCGCCGTTGATCGAATAATAGTAGGAGTCGCGGGACGGAGAGAGGGGGACGGGGGAGGGGGTAGGTTAGGGAGGGCGAGGGGGTCGCAAAAAAACGTCCAGCAAAAGGTGGTAACGTGAAGACATTTCCTTCCTCCTACGCTAACTGCCCCCTCCTCCCACTTGGCCGCCCCGATGCCCTCCGCCATCTTCACGTGGGGGAAGGGGCTTGGGGGGGGGGCGGGGGGAAGCGGGGTGGAGCAATAACCTCTCTTCTCCTTCCAGACGGAGAGAGGGGAAGGAGGCCGCCTCCTCCAAAGTCGACTGCAGCAACGGGGTTTCCGATGGACGGGGCCCTGCCAGGCACGAACCGTCGATGCATGACCAATTCGAAAAATGAGGTAATTTTGAATGATTTAGGTACATGAAGCGACGATTCAATGGTTTCGACATTTCAATGATCTAGATGAATCAATAGTTTCGATTGTTAAGATGAATTGGCGATTCTAAAGATATTAATGTTTCGGTGACTCTATAGTATCGATTGATCGATATGTAGTCTCTATTGCTAGCTGGTTCGATAATCGATATGGAAGGGTTTTCGACGGGAAGCTGTTTTCGCAGTTCAACGGAAAATTGGCCATGAATATTCCTCACATAAACTTACGGTTTTGACAGTTAAATAACTCCACTGGGTTCTTCTTTCCTTCGTTTCGCTTCACCAATAAACGACGGAAGAAGATTAGCACACAGCAGCTGGACTTTCGGAGGATCTCCTTTTCATGAATGATTTTTTTTACGCTGAGCCATTTTATTAGTTGAATAGACTTTATCGTATGTAAAACAATAGTCCATACATCCCAAATTTTCCATCGTTAGCGTTCATTTTCGAAACTTAGGAAGCGGAAGGTAGGCATCAAACGCATACCTATAATGCAAAATTTCCCATTATTTGAAGATTCTGTATGAATCCTATTTCAAGGTTCAAAATTATGTGCAGACTGAAAAATTATCGAGTCAAAGTTAAATAATTTATTCATTTCACCTCAAATTTATATTTATTATTTTTTTCAGTAACCACGCGCATAGAGGGTCATTAGTTTCGTAACTGATTAATTAGAAAACTTGACTTTCATTTCTATAAACATCACTAATCTCAAAATCTAAATAAAAATAAATCTTTAATTATAATTGCTCCGTGCGCTTAAAGATTATTTTATTTGTAACAGATAGACCAACAGTTTATTGGGTGATTATGAAACATTTGAGATGTTTATATTGCTCAATCACTTTTCCCTTTGGGTGACTAAGAAAATGAGAAACTAATGAATATTACCATCTTAAAAATGGTAACAAACAACTAAGTATGTTGCTGAAAATTAACCCAACCAGGCTGAGAATTTTAAATGCATGCCATGAATTTTCTCTTCTCGAAAATTACCCATATTTTAGCGCAGAAAAATAAGGAATAAATTTACCTCCGCATTAAATATGTGGACACGACGGGGTTGAAAGAGATTGGCTGCCCAACAGATTGGTATACAGAATCCCTTTTCCCTCACACAATTCGTGATCACAAAAGGAGAAAACATGTACAGCAGTTTGAACTTCCCGAACGTGAAAAGATGCTTACAGCCATTAATATTCGATGTCCTTAATGGCTGGTGAACTAACACCGCCTCTCACACGCCCTCACGGTGGCGGCTTTCAGGGAAGCATGCAAATATAGGTGTACTCCTCTAATGGAATGCCCTCGGATCACTAAGGGATTTACGGCAATAGCAGACAGAGTGGCATATAAATTTGAGCAAACACCAGTGAGGCGTGCTCGAGCGCCACGAATATGATCCTCCTTCCAAGTAGACGTAGAGCCTCCGAGGTTCAGAGGAAAGAGACACTGCAATTCCACATTCACAAATTTATTTTTACGACCATGGTTTCCCCACTAAGCAGCATCATCAGGTCATCATACATTTGCGAATGAGGCATTGCAGTGTCACTTTCCTCTGAACCTCAGGATAGAGAAATCCACCAAGTAACGCCCGAAACTGTTAGTTTTTAGAATCTCCGAATCAAAAGTAGGAGAGCGGTAACTATTTCTAAAAATCGCCTCCCTCCCTTATGCGCCTGTGCGTTTGCCGTTGCACTGACTTGTTTTCTTTCGCCGTCTCCTTTCGCGGAAAGAATCGCTCTCTTCCCCCCCCCCTCTCTCTCTCTCTCTCGCTGGGCAGGAGCCGAAGGAGAAGGCCGCGACGAGAAGGGGACGAGGAACACAGGTCACGGAACGAACATGGAACATGGCTCCCTGCCCGTTTCTGTTTATAAGGGCTGCTCGTCTGCCCTCCCATCCCCTCCCCCCACCCCCGATCTCACCCCCGATTCCCCTTGGGACGCGCATGACCTCATGGTCGTCGTTCACTCTCTCTTTCTCTTCCTAACTCCGAGGCGGAGGGGACGAAAAAATGCAGAATAGGGGGACGGAGGGGCGGACGGAAGAGAAGGAGAGACGCAGTTTTTCCGCGGCAGGCCCGAGTGTTTATGACCCGTGAAACTATCATTTTTGGGAGGAAAAAAAAAGGAGTCACCCATCCAAAACTCTCGGCGCTTCTCTCTACCTCTGCCTTTCTTTTGTCTACCGGAGTTACACCCTAAGGTATGGCAGAGGAGAGAGGAGGATTTGGAAGCTGAAGCTGGTCGTTGAATTTGAAAAGGAAGGGGACTGGAATTCAGGAGACATGACGGTCGGACGTTGCACAATATCTCCATCCAACTACGATGGCCGTTTTTCATGAGTCAATCGATGGTAGGAGCGTCGAGTATTCAATGATAAAAGTCATAAATCGTATTTCAATTAAAATGATCATCGGACGGCTTTAGGCAGGTGTGCAGGGAAAACCAATTCAAGATGCCAGGTGGAAGGCTTCTTGTGACAGGTGCCACCTGGCGGTGATTTTGACAGTGCATATGTAATATCGTTAGAGCGACAGAGAATTCATCATAACTATTTTGAAATCATTATTAATGAGCGTTATGCTTCCTCTCAAAAAAAGATCGAAACGCTTCTATGCTTCCGCAAATAATAATAAAATGCCGATACTGACAAGGCTTCTTTCATTGACGAGGAAATAACTTTCAGGGACGTTAAGATTCATCAATTACAGTCATGACTGGTAAATAGAGAAGGTAGTTGGTACAATGCATTTCTGCGTGTACCTATGTAGAAATAAGGAACCTGAAAATTTTATAATTAGTGAATTACGGTAGAAAACTACTTCGTGGTTATGAAGAAAGTTCCAAGAGTGGCAAGTCTCTTCACCTGAACAACGTGAGTCCTTCGGGTTTGAGAACTTATTGTTGACGAATAACGAACGAACGACCCTACCAAATGAAAATAATTCATTTAAGGTAAGTATCCTAAATCTATCACCTAAATAATTACAACACTCTCACGAATATATTACAGAGAACGTTTCACCAATTTATCAACTTAAAACCTTACGTTAGTCTCATATTTTTTCCCAATGAACTAGTCTCATTCGACGAGCGACAAAGCCCTAAGAAAGGGGAGTGGAGCCTTGTTTGACGCATTACTCGGCTGCTCACCTTTCGTTATCGCTCACTATCGTGCTATAGATCTTAAATTTAAAGTAGAAATATAGCTTAGTTATTTTTAAGTACTGATGGTAAATAATACTAGCATTTGTATATATAACTATGTATGTCAATGGAAAAGTACTTAGATTTACGCAAATATGTCTAATTGATTATGCTAATTCCCTAATTAGAGCCAAAACCAGTGTCATTTTGTTTTTTATCACGATTAGACACTTTGTTTTTCGAAAATATCAGTTGTGAGGCGCACTTAATCCAAAAACCGTCTTTTCAAAATACTACCTCTCGCTTTATGTACTAATACGTTGGAAGGGCGCCTCGAGGAGCCCTCTTAACTCGTGGCGCCCGGGGTACTCGTGGTCACCGCTCGCCCCGCATTCGCCAGGTCCCTGGCTATGCTTAATCCAATGTTGACCTTCACGAAGCAGGTAAGTTTTTACGGAGAGGACCGACAGTGGTCTTCCAGTAATCTGACGGAAAATAAATTGAAAAAAAATGGAAGGGGCACAGCTGTTGGCCGTGAGGAATAGGGATGAAACGGTTGAACGAAAGGAAGGGATGGGAAGAAAAGAAGGCCGAAGGGATGCTTATGTAGACGTAAAGGATTCCTGTTAGGGTAGTTCCTTCGTCTGGTAGACCGAGACCATCGGCTCGATCCCCTTGAAGATCCGTACCCCATCGGAAACGACGGCACTCGAGGGGGACGTGGGGAGCGAGCGACGGGGGGCGTGGGGAAGGAGGAGAAAGGAGAGGGAATCGAAAGCCGAGGTGTTCCACACCTCACAAAAAAATAAACAAAGCACGCCTACGCCGCTCAGGGAGTTCTTTCTCCCCGCTCCAGGCGGACGCGTCGATCTCACGGATTTCCTCTCTCTCACACACACCCACATGCGACGCAGGATTCTTTCCCAAGGCAAACAACCCCGTTCTTCGATCGACGCTTGATAAGGGACGACTCCAACACCTTCCCTGAGTCGACGTCTCAAATTACTTCGCGGGGGAGGTGTCGAACTTTCCCGTTTCAATGATCCGGAGGAGAGATTTCAACAGCATTTTTATTCCAATTCCCAGCAAATGCGTTGTTGGTTCGTCCTCCGGCGAACGTGAAACTCCTGACGGTGGAATAAGAGGAAAGAAGACGAAGTAATGGCTAGTGGGATACTTTGCTTGCTTGCCGGTGTAACATTAATCAACTGTGTGAACTATGATGAAAGATTGAGGAAAGCCCGAGTCCACTGGCCAGGAGACTCCTCCACCTCCGATGCGAACAATTCATCAAGCATCCCTCTCGCGGGGTGTTATCTACAGTACGGTATTAAACAGAAATAGAAAAAAAACGTTTTAATCAAGTAAGCGACAAAAAGCGTATACTAACAGTGATTTCGAAAAACCATATCCATTGTGAATATTCGGGAATGAGCGTTAGTACTTACCTACATGTTAAATGGCTTTTCTTATTTGCGGCAGGCGAAAGTATATTTTCCCAGGAGCTTAACGTTTATTAGAGCCTGCGGCTTAGTCTAAGGTTTTAGGCCTATTGCGAAACTACCTCCCGCTCTTGCCGCTTGGTCTGCTCCAACTAGACATCCATTGTCAATGAATGAATGCCCAGCGCCCTCACCGAATGTCTCCCGCAATCTACGCCTACGCCGCCTAACGCCCTAAATTTCCATTCAAATTACAATTTGCATGTTCTTCGCAAGCTACGAAATGTGACAGCTCGTGAAATCTTGAGAGTGATCGCCATGCTAAGTGGATTAGTTTAAACGGATTTTCGTTCGGTGGTTCATTATGCCTGCCTGTCCAGTGCATTCAGAGAAGGTTGAGTACGGTTTGCGTGTTTCGTATTGATCGTATGTATCGGCGTGAGTTAATATCCTTCCCTGAAGAGGTATTTAAAAAAATAATTTTGCATCCTCACCGTAAGTCGTTCATAGTGCCCATTTTCAGCCCCATTCATCCGTAGTTCAATTGAATGTGCCTCCACGGTTAAACTCTACCGTTTTAATAACAGGGAGTCTTTTTATTAGGAGTTTTTTAAAAAACTTCCTTTGATTAAAGGTTTTTTTGGGATCCCTGAAAACGATGAGGACTCACACTTTGCTATTCTGTTCGTAAAAAAATAAATGATGGTCCATATATTCTTCCTCGGTCATTTTTACAAGACGGCTGGTATGTTTGATCTGGATTTATATTTTCACGCAAGCACTGCCCGTTATATATACGCAAGCTGATTTCGAGAAAATTATGAAATGTCGTGTTTTCGATATTTGAGAAGCAATTGTTATTCGCGAGAGGAAAAATATTATTTTCTTTTCCGTTTACTAACTCGGGGATATAATACCAAGAAAATGAAAAACTATCGACCAAGACTTCGGCGCTGGGCTGCAGCAACTTCAAGGGTGACCCAACCTCAGATTTACACCTTCCGAAAGGTTTTGAGAATTGTGAATGTGATGAATAGGTAGTTCTCTCTATGAAATCCGTTGTCACAGGAAGCAGAATTCCGACAGGCATCGGAGTTATTTTTCATATGAGTATCAAGACGAAAAACTAAGTCAAGTCACTCAAAAATTCACAATAGTTCCAACCGTACGAGGAAGGCCCGCGTATTATTTTTTCTGCACCACGGAAAGATAATTCGTGTTCAGTCGAATCACTGCTTAGGGGAGGGGAGAGAATGGTTCGACGACGGTAAGGAGAACGGCGAATCCGTTGAAAGAGTTGAAGGGTAAACGGGCAGAGATGAAGAGAAATTCCTGTTGGACAACGGTAAATCGATGGTATAATAGTGATCATAATTGCATCGATTCAGGACGATAGGATTTCTATGCAAATAGAAGACGAAAACCAACAGAGCAATCAAATCAACGAAGGCCTTCTTCCGGATGTTGAAAAAAGAAAACGATCGACGTAAATAACAGGGGTGAAGGGACGAGATAGGAGTGGATAGGAAGGAGGCAGGCGGTGCCGTGAGGGGAAATAAAATAAGAAGAATCGCACGCAATCGTTCTGTACGAGGGAGCATGGCAACGGGGCGAGGATGCGGGGGGGGGGGGGGG
>LYUA01000313.1:476172-488363 GCA_002093875.1 Calopteryx splendens
CTTTTACTGCCAGTGGGCCGATATATCGGCCCTCACTAGTTGTGCGAAAACTGCCACGGACCGATATATCGGCGCACTATATTTACTTGCAGTTATGTGCCTAATTGTTAATATAGTAAATAAACTATAAAATAGATATAATAAACAATGGGCAAAATGAAAAATAGACAATTTACCTATATATATCATCAAAATTGACAAAAATACGAAATTAATTAATTAAGATTAAGTACTTGAATTAATGCATAAACAATATTTTTTCCTAACTTCATGTCAGTTGGCTTGGCAGTTTTCGCACAGTCTACCTGCAAGGGGTAACCGGCAAAAGGGTTAAGGAGTATAATATGCAAATTCCAGTTATCCTTATTTCAAGACAAGAAGTTTAAAGGTAAAATCAGCATAGAAAATGTTTGTATCCACATCAATAATTTTAAAAAATCATCCATTTTAAGATATAAAATTAAAACTGCCACAGTAAGCTATGTTCAGATATATTCCTTCATGTTTGTGGACAGAAGGTAGTTAAATTTAAGAATTACTGATAGTATTATTATGTAGAGAAATGGATTGGATCCTGAACCACGCATTTGAAATATTACTCAAAAGGCTGCTGGAATTATTTATCAATGCCACCATCTTTCAATGGGCCACTACCACACAAACAGGGCTAGGTAGGTGCTTGATTTCTATAGTATTTTCTCCTCTGCCTAGGCTTTATTAAGATACTGAAATTGTTTAAATGCAGACATAAAATACTTCACCTAGCGAAGACAAAACAAAAGCTTGTAGCACTGAAACCATAGAACCAGTTTGTAGGAAAAATTTGAAATCCCTTAAATGAGGTAGAAGGGGTAGTAGGAGTGTGTGAACTTCTTTTGGAAAAGGGGATCCACTAGGGCAACCTTGTAAAGTCCCCATGCGAGTCTTGGGAGCATCTCCAGCACAGATGGGAACCACTAATGAGAGAAGTGCATGGCCGTGTGGACAGTGGGATGCTAAAGATTTATCTGGTCAAAACCTCTGCCTGCCACTTGTTCTCTCCTCTAATTCCTTTCTTTCTACCCTTCTTCTACCAAGGACTTTGCTTCCAATGGGCAACTTTGGTGCTAGACAGCTATCGTCATTGTTGGCATAGTCACCAAAGTCAACAAATACAATTCAGTCTGCAATTTTCATCTTTAAATATTCAGCACCAGTTTTAGGGTAGAAAGAAAACTGATGAAACTTCTGTTCCCAAAGACTAATCTAATTAGGCAGGCACCACTTAAGTAACAAAATGAAATATCAAACAAGCAATATCCTTTATTAGAAATAAATATCTTTTTTCTTTTAGAGATATGCAATAAAAATGAAAATTTCCAAAAAAAGATTTTGTAAATTTATAAGTGTAATAACATACCTACTTGCAAAGTAATCTCAAGCTAAACCATTTCCACAGGCAAATATTTTAAGGGTACACTCTTTGCATAAAAATAGTTATTATTATTTTTATGAAATGCTTGACAAATCCTTTTGGGGCCAAATCACATATTGCTGTATGGAGTCAATGAAAAAAATTAAAAAATATGCACTAAATACACCACATTTCAACAAACCATATAATTGACTTAACAAATAAATTGCTCCTAAATGTAGAACTAAGTATGTACCTACTCAAAAATTTTAAATGGAAACATGTTGACCGGTATCTGGTAAAAATAATGATAGGTAATGTCGTAGAAGTTATAACTGATTTTTCTCAAAGCATGTATCCTGTAGAGGTGCTCTGCATCTCCATTTTAACTCCAACAAACAGCACATCAGCATCTCTTGTGACCTTATATGATTAGTTGCTCACCATGTTGGGTGGGCTTCACAAATTTTTCAGGTATATTGATTGGACTAGGAAGTTTAGGAGCAGTGCCATACTAACAAAGAATGATTTGAATTACTTCTCTGCAATAGGCTTTACCATCGAGAACCCTACTTTGGCTTTTATTTATTGTTAGTATCCAGGTGTTAGTCATTGCCATGTCAAGAAAACAAAATATAATGGAAAGATACCGTTTCCAGAGATTGACTGAACATAGCTCATTGGCCTTTCCTTCACATCATACTCCCTGCTGACAAATTTTTACAACGATTCTATCCTTTTGCCTGCTTTCTAAATTTTCTGCAGTATTTACATGGACAGTGTTGAAGGGTTCCAGGACTACTGGCACTCTACCTACACCTTCCTTCTCATCTTGAGGGACAGAAATGATCGCATATGCTTTAAAATGAAGTTGACAAGACGTTAAATGATTGGAATCATTATTTTCTCATCATCTGTGTCACCCTCAGAGAAAATATCATCAATAGGAGGCGCTTTACAATTACCAGCCCTTTAGGGATGTCACTGGGGTCAGTCACCTCTAATCCTTCAATTATCTTGGCAACAGTAAAACCTTTCAGTCTATATATTTAAATGAAAAATATTCAGTATAACACCATATGGACTTCTGTGATTTGGCTCGGTGAATATGTTTATCTGATGTGTTTAATGGATTATCTACCCACCCAAGATTGACCCTAAATATTTTTAAATTATTCAAAATTAAGTGCAATATATATTATTAATTTTATTTGTACTTTTATGGTCCAAATAACAGCATTGAAAAATATCTATCTCACAAAAAATAATATTAAAAGTAATTAGGCATTTAAAGTACATAATACACTAAGTGGAACTATATGTTATTTTCAGAAAATTACCGTAAAGCATAGTATATAGGTACACAAAACATCAAATTTGCACAAGATGTTTAGTTACAAATTTGAACCACATTATAAATATTGAAAAAATAAGTTAAGCATTATGTTCCTAGTTAAAATTCTTTCACAATGTGAGTCGTTAACCTATTGGACATCAATGAGTTGAAATAGGAAAAGGATTTAATATTTTTTTAAACATGAAAAAACAAATACCTATGAATAAAACTTAACATATTCTTCAATGAAAAATAGCAAAACAATATATGACTTACCTTTTTTCCCAATCTTAAAATCAAATTTGAAGTGGCTGATTTGAGACTTGTCTTGTGCAGTGTATATGTATGAATCTCCATAGCTGCAGTTAGCATCCAAAATCATAATAATACTATGCATTTTTTTAAATATACAAAACCATCCCTCTATCTTACTAATGAAAAATATCTAAAGAATTAGGGCATATTCAGCAATGATATACGTAACAGCAGCATTTCAATATTGGACTTTATGGCCAATGGTTCTAGCATAATTATTCATTATTTTCTGCAAAGATATCAACTCACCAGATAGTTAGGTAGGTGCTTAATACTCTATAAATGTATGGCAGGTTTATATTTTACAAGGTAATTGAAACACTGAAGGTGGCAGTCAAGTAGTTCAATAATGGCTCTTAAAATGTTGGTAGGTACTATCGATGAAAAAGCAACTGAAGCAATGAGTGCAGTCAAGCCAAAATAAATGTGAATGGTGTTGCATTAAACAAGTAGCTCCCAGAAAATTCATAGTTCTTGGGCTTGGAGACAGCAAATAAGCAATTATGTTAGCTATGCAGGTAAATAAAGGAGCAATTATAAAATATATATTTAATAAGCAGGGGTGGGTTCAAAGTAAATTTTTGGCCATCCTGGACAAAGTATTAAATAAGGAGAGATATTGATAATCGAAGGCAATTTAAGTATGGTCGCACAATAAGTCAATTGGCATCTAGCAATATGTCACCTTCAAGTTTAACTAATATGCTGCTCATGCTCAAGTGAGTTCTTCATCATGATGGACCTACAGTAAAAGCAATAAGATTTTAAATATTTTAGAAGTTTAAAGAAAGAGAAAGAAAAATAAATTTACATATTTAAACAGGATCACTGTTAAAAGAAGTATAAATTGCAAAAAGGAATACAGAGGTGATCAAAAATGACAACTCACAAAGAATATTTATCCTGTGGGTATTGTGATAAAAGCACAACCCACCTGTTACAACTTAGTGTAATTTCTTCCATTGTGACTCATGAGTGATGCCATTGTATTCAACTCTCTTTTGTTTCAGTGAACACATTTGTATGGGTACTCATTAAGACTACAATTAATATACCATACACAATCCAGAGCATTTCAGGCCTGGAAGTAAACATACATTTAAATGGTTAGTTACGTAGGTGTATTATAATGGTAACATCATAAGAAGACTAGAGACACTGATTGGAACTTAGAGATGAAGGCTATAATGGTAAAGATATTGCTAAAAGAGCCAAGCATTTCAATTGAGATTTTCTTAGAGTCACTGGTAAAAATAAAAATGCTACCAAATGAAGATAGTAGTGATTCTTTGAAAAAATTTCAATGGTGAGAAAATTAAATATTCCCTCCCATGAGATCAACGTCAGAATGAAATTGATTGGTGAGAATGGTTCTTGGTAGGTACACCCATAGATTAGAATGTAAGAGTCAGTTTAAAGAGAGTACAAGGAACATATCTGCACCACAGTACATACATATAAGAGCACTATTGAGGAAGACTATGGGAAATCATCCTATTTATTCTTCCCAATATTGGACCTACATATCTAATGGATGAAAATAGAGTAAAATGAATCAACCAAAGTATCAACTTATAGTTAGTACTTCTAGCTAGTATCTCTATATCCAATATCTACACTATTCTCTATTTTTAAAACACTTCTTAGGTAATACCAAAGATTACTTTACTCTATGGTAATACTTAGTGCATTAAAAACTTTAGAGTATCTTTGGCATTCATTTTGGAAGACGTTAATTGCATGCCTGATTATCTTGAAACTGTTATCTATTCATCTCTATAGCTAACAATAAGTAGGCCTTTTCATTACTATGTATAAAGTTATAAAGAAATATATGTTTCTGCAGAAAAAAAATTGTCATCTAATTAATCCTCCATAAAATTCTGTACAGTGGACATAAATCACAATATTTGAGAAAACTGGTTACCTAGCCACAGCATAGCTATTAATATAAAAATTCTTAAACGTCTTAGCGCAATTTAGCCATTTTTTCAGATTGGAGAAACACATTGTATTTACAATATAGGAACTATTAATGCGGAGAGAGAGAACTATTTTTTAAGTTTTTAAGGAAAAATACTTGACGAGTATAGCTACGTGTAACACTTTTACCTTTGCCAGTAAGAACATGAAAAATCGACTTAAAAAGCGAGTGAAATTCTACGAAGAAGATCAAAGCACTTATTTTGCTCCACTTTCGTCCTCTTCCCTCACTTTTAGTATTTCGGTTGGTACGAGGATATATAACCAATTGAAACTGCCTTCCACTTTCTAGGCCTTTACACACAGAGCATTATAAATCTACTGATGCTCTTAATATCGCACCGTTCGACAAAAAACTATGCTGTTGTGATGCTGCAAAAGCCCGCAGATCTGTATCGGAAGCAGTCTTCCTTTCACCCCACCTAGGCCACGGAGGAATATTAATGCACGTCAAATAAGCAAGGCCCTTATTACGATAAGCAAGTCTATTATGCATGATTCCAAGTCAATAATTATGCATAGATCAGCTGTACATTTTCTTCTTGCATGAATTCCGGATTTGTCTGCTGTAAGAAGAAGGAAATAATTATGCACAGGAGGCATGTAGCAAATAAAGCAGCTTTTACAGAAATTTATGGATGGATACTTATATAGGCAGAGCTCCATTATCCCCATAGTAGGCGAGGCCTTTCGGTCGTCTCCATTCCTGATTCAATAAAATTTTAGCGAACAGTCGTTTTGTACAATGCCGGGAGCAGTTTGCAACTACAGTTTGTACAGTTTGCGTGTATTCATGCCTGCGCCAATACGAGAGTTCCATAAGCCTGACAGGAAACAATACTCATCATTGGGCGCTTGAAAAATCCGGTAATAACTGGAGATTCATCGTCTACCTGCACTTTCTCCTCCGTTTATCACCCGAGGCGGATTATTTTGCCGTAAAAAAAGCACATTTTTCACCCTTCCGCGTTGCCACTAGCCATTCATCGGAAACGCAAAAAAAAGGTTTTTTGAGCTTCCTCCTCCGAGGACATCGTCAACATGACGCTGCAGAGCAATGGGGCAGATGGACAGATCGTTGCATGAGCATTCGGATGAATATGACGAATATGCCACATTTTTTTAAAAATGCCGAATGAAAAATAGCATTCTTCTAATGGGGAATGGTCGAGGAAGAGGGCTGATGACATTATGTGGTGAATTTCTGCAAATAATACGAGTAATTGGAAAATCCATTCATTTGCCATTGAAATATTTTTCAATACCTAGCATAATAGGTTTTCACTTACTTCCTCCATTCAAATAAAATAGAGGTAACTCAGCTTTTTTCTGAGACCGAATGGCTACTGTGTATAACGTTGTATTCAAACGCCAATCGAAAATTAAACATACTTGAGTCAACGCAAGAATATGAAATGCAATGCTACTATAAGTAGGCCAAAACGAATACATACGACGAACGCCCATGCCCGTCGGGTCCTCTGAGCAAGGTGTTACTAGATACAGGAAAACGTTCCCATATGGTGGCCCGTCGCTCCTTGAATACTGAGCGCAGTTCAAAGGGAATTTATGTAAAAACGAACGATACGTGGCAAAGCAATGAACCGTATACTGCATCCGATTAAGCACGAAGGATCAAGTTTCATCCAGACGGATACCGATATTCTTGGCCGAGGCCAGAGAGAGAGACACACCGGCAGTGTTTTCCACTTCTTTTCGATTATTCTGCTCAAATATTTACGATAATGAAGTAGAAGAGTGATCTTCACCTGAGAGCTGACTTCCACGACCAAAAACGTAGAGCATAAAACGAGATTCGGGACGAAAATACGCGATGGAGGCATAATTCTATTAATTCTACCATCGAGTAATGCAGTCAGTTAATGGAATGAACCTACCAAGATAATAACACGATCACACATGAAATACCTTAACTCTCCTTTTTTTTATGCAATCGAACGTTACAATCGGGAACCCTAACAGCTCCAAGGCATTTACAAGTATTTTTATTTGCTGATAGTCTCCTAATAATAATCTGTCAAAACACAATCACTTGCCTTCATTTCTCTAGATGTGATTTAGAAAGTTGGTTTTATTAAGGTTAAGGCTGTTTTTGGGAGTCTGGTGAAGTAATTTAAAACTTTGAGTGACAGGTGTTCACAACCAGTATAAAAATTAATTTTAACACTTAAATAGCAGTTAATTATTTTTAAATTAGGAATACCTTCAATAAAACTTAATAAAAATTCCTTTCTACTTTTCTGACTTTTTCCTGTCCTCAAATTTCCACATTTTTGGGAAAACTTGTCTCCAGTGTGAACGAAAGGCAAGCTGGCTAAGGATTTGCCTTTCCTAAAGGATCTAAGGCCAGCAGGTTTACTTTTCAGTCCTCTTTTTCCTTAAAATAAAATTAATGAGCGGAATGGTTATTTCATATCGCTTTCCTACGATAGTAGGTATTTGTTAACGCCATTAATAACGGTTTTGGTTTTACCTTCGCTCTCTTGTTCATTGCTAAATTGCAAGCATACCTATGTTACAGGCTTCATGTTAACTGAGAATCTGTGTACTTTCAGATTGAGAGTGCGACAATACGAAATTCATAAACGCACAAATAATAAATGGTTGTCTACCGGTAAAGGTAGGTTTTCGATGGACACCACTGCAAAACGGATGACACGACATTAACATGATAAAATCGCGAACTACAACAAAGCATTCTTCAGCTCAGCGTACTTTCTGCAAACCATCATTCCGTTCAACACGCCTAATTTTTTCCTTCCCTCTACCTCGCTTACCCAACATTCTCCCCTCTACCACATACTTCAACAATCAATAGCCACTCAATGCGAACTGCATTGAGTGTCAACTGATTGTATACCCCAAGAACCTTCTCTCCTCCCCTACAGTTCCCAGAACTCATTCGTTCGTTTTCCATCCGATCAATTTCACTTTTTTCATCCTCCTCCACACCCTCATCTGAAAATCCTCCTCCACATTACCTTAAATACTATCACAAAAATCAAAGTTATGGTCCTATAAAACGTCCATGCACGTTTGTCTCCTTCACATTATTTTTCCCAAGCAAATACGATGGACAAAAACGAAGAAATGCAGTTTAAAAACTTAGAATCTTTGCTTTTCCTTAGGCATGGACTACTTGGCAGTTTTTTGGCCTAAATTCCGAGCGTCGGACGACCGGAAGAAACATTTTTTTAAACTCTCCGCTAAGCCCGCACTACCAGCCCACAGCGTCTCAAGAAAGCACTAAATTGAAGTAGGCGAAGGGTTGGCACGCCGACCACTCAAACTTTTCAAATTAATTTAAAACACTAGTGATCACCGTCAAGGTATTGCGTCCAATATTTCACAGGAATAAATATATAATGTATTCATCCTCCAACCAACAACTGAAAACAAGGACAGAACATTAATGCAAGTCTTTCGAGGAAGTGTTTACTGTTGTTGGAAAATTGCCATTCGAGGAAAAGAAAAATTTTCACATAATCGATCCGAACGGGAAAAATTATCCAGTCTACAACAGAATGTCTCATAAACATAAAATGAAATAATCATAAAAAAATCGTTCATAGTAAATAGTAGAGGAGTGGTAGAGAGTTGTATTTTCATAGTAGAGGATAAATTGGTACCTGATGTTAACAGGGGACAACCATTTTTTTAACTATTACACCTTCTTGTTGAACCGATGCAAAATCCTCTCTTCACTATTTAGATGGTGCTCTTTAGCACTAGCAGTCAAACCGTTATATAAGCTATTAACTGAATGCGTAGATTATTGAATTAATGACATATAGAGGTCGTGGTACAATATAAAAAAACTAAAGTTTCTACCATGATTCGAGTTCGATAGTCTTCTAGCCACAAACCAATTAGTGAACCGAGAGACAATCAATGGTTATGGATTCTTTCTGAAGACAACATTTGGAGGAATACCTAAAGGGACTCTAAAAAATTTACAACTCGTCAAGCTGTTACAATACAATTAACGTATCTCGGGTGATGCATAAACAATGGATTATCCACGGGGAAATTAAAGATAATAAATTTTTCACAGACAGTCGGAGATTTAAACAAACGCGAAGTACCCCAGAGTAAAATGTGAATTCTCAAATTGTTCTAGGTGAAGCAAAATTAAAAGAGAAAGGGATTAAGCAAACGAAAAAAATTAGTTTTTTAACTAAATTTTTTAATGTGCAAAAAATAGCTAAAATATTATAGGTGTACATGTTAACAGATAGTTTAGAAATTTCGCTTTTTTAAAGATCTTTATTATGTATCAGCTAATATTATATTTAATCCATTGTGTACCTACTCCTCTCCTTTATAAATGTTCCGAAGTAAGTAATAGAGTGAAATATTTCATTAGAAATTAACTCCACTCTTTAAGAAAAGTGTGGCCATTAAAATGTCCTAGCTGAATGAATGAGTCTAGCTTTTATTGTTTAACAAAAAGGCTACTCATCATAATTTCAACAAATGACTGAATCTGGGGAAATTCTATGTGTTCACTGTAGGGAACAGCCATCTTGTGACAGCTGCAATCACCCTAAAAAGCTGTTAGATGACACATTGAAAGGAGATAGCACACCCAACAAAGATTTCCTTGCAGCTGAAGCATCTTATGAGGTGGAAACCTGTCCTTCCGAGGCGATTGCGAGGACATGGTAGTTCAAAACTTTCTTCGGAGGAACAAATAACGCACCTGCAAACCATAACAAAATCGATGACTAAAGAGATTTCCTACCCTCGGGCAGCGCAAAAAAGATGAGCTATTACAGCCAAGTGTGGCCCGGAGAACGCAACAAAACTTAACGGGTAAGAGGCAGGGGATGGAGAAAGAGAGAGGGAAATGGAGCTCGCTCAGCCCACTTACTTTCATTTCGGCGGCGGAGAAAGTTTCCGGTGGTGAAAAGAGGCGGAAAAAGTAAAACGGGGTTTAGTATAACGGAGATACCAAACGGATAGGTAGTTATCGACGTAACTTGGGAGGAGGTGGCAATTTCGAAAGAACACAAAAGAGTTAGTTTCCGCGGTATAATCAGCGCTTGGTTGCAGCCGGAGGCCCTATGAGAATTCAGGAAATGCTCCCGTGCATAGCAGAGGATAAATAGGAGAGGACACGTATAATTCAGCAACCACAGGCGACTTATATTTGGCCATCAGTAAGGAATAATTCTCGAAATGAATGGTATTGTGCCCGCTTACACGCCACGCACCTGAGGGGATCGGGACAGGGGAGCGCTGAGGCGAAAGCGGCGAAGTTCGGGGATGCTGGTGAAGGTTATAAGGAGAAAACCCCGGCGGTTCACGACTCATTCTTCTCCCAGTCCTCCGCAGAGATAAAAGGTGAGTCCAATTTTCTCACAAACCCCTCGTGGATTAACTTGTAAAATTGACTGTTTACTATCGGCTTTGATATTGAAAAAAATAAGTCAATTATTAGGGCAATCCTAACTTTCGCGCACCTTATTTTTACGAGTACTCGTAATACCGACTCTTCGTATAGGCGCATCTGTTTCGCATTCATTGACAAGGACCAACCGACGCTATCTCCAAAATATCTTACGTAAAGGTGGAAGAACTTGGGAAAGGTCATATTACGTCCAAAGTGACTCTTTAATTTCACAAAGGCAGATGATACGCGTAAAAACGGAACTGATACAGACAGTGAAACCTTTTCGCAGAATCGGTTGAATCAGTAGGTAACGCACTCGCTGGGTCAACCGAGTATCGAGGGTTTGAATCCCTCCCCGGAATAGTTTGTTTCTTAAGGGGATTGTTATGGTGGAATTCATGGTGAACTTGCACTTGAAAACCCAAGAATATTATTACTACAGCGGCAAATTATGCATGCATGATTACTTTATTGAGCACAAAAAATTCCTTAAAGGAGAATATATATCGCATATTTATTCACATTCATTAATGCTCTCCCATTATCATTATAAAATAAATGAGCTAAAATATGAGCAAGCCAATCGGCAATTGAAAATTTGTTGGTATTCCTGGGGAATTCGGGAAGCAAGTAGATAATTCATCATTATTAGGTCCATGTAAAATATCAAATTTAGAAGTGGTGGAGAGAATTTATGAAAAATGATGTCTCTAGTAACATAGACTGAATAATAACCGACGTATCCCGTGTAACTCGCTTCTTATTTTTATTCAACTTTTACTTTCCCTATGAAAGGGAAAGGAGACAAAAGTGCATTTTTTTAGTTGTAACACCACCTTAACTTCATTAAAATTAAAAGTATTTACCATAAAATAGATTATGCATGTTCAATTCTTACGCGGAGATAATTATGTTTATGGAGTGAAACAAATCTATGAGTACAATAATAAAAATTAGGCAACGTACGCCAAACACTTCATCAAATTTTTTTGGGTATTCTGCTAAAAAAAACGGTGAAAACATTTAAGTGTTTACGGTTAAACCATTTACGGCGGTCTAAAATCTTCTAGAATTTCACGTTATTAACGCGTCAAACATAATTTAGTTTCCCTCGCAATTTTGACCATACTCCTTTAAGACACTAATCTTCAACCGTTTCTTGATTTAAATTACCACCTACGATGACAGCCAGCGGAATGGATTTCCGGATCAATGAAGTGGAAGGTGTAACTCAGGGAGATCAACGGTTCGTGAAGCACATCAACCACGACAAGTACGTGCGGATAACGACCAGTGAAAGTGAAAACCAGCATGGCTGCTTGCTCCCGAAAAGTTTCCTCAACATTGCCGCGCGAATACGAGAGATGGAGGTCAGAGAGAATGATGTTTGGGTCCTGTCCTACCCAAAATCAGGTGAGCTTCAATGGAATGCTACATTAAGAATTGCATGCATGAAATCATAGAGATTTAAGGCGTTTATTAATTGAGGGGCACCTCCGGAAAAGCGAAACTCGACTCACATTTAAATGATAGTTAACCTCTGCAATAAAATAATGAAATAAGACGCGGCCCAATATGCAGAAACCAATTGTGCAATGGGAGCGAAGACTATCTATGCATAGAAGTCATATAGGTACACTTTTTCAGTCTTCCAATGATGAAAATTACGAGGCTCGCGATCCTTTGATCATCAAAAGGCGGATATATACGATATAATATATATATATATATATATATATATATATATA
>LYUA01000313.1:494248-514419 GCA_002093875.1 Calopteryx splendens
ATATATATATATTTCTAATTTATATATATATATATAAATTAGAATGTTTCTTCTTTACTTTATATATAACAGAAGTATTATAATAGCTTAAAGAATATCTTTAAACGAAACAACACAATACTAGAAGGAAAAGGAGATTATACAGGTGAAAGAATTTATTTGGCTGAGATCAATACTCAAAGGCAACTTAAACATAAAATACAAAATTATACCTCAGCTGAAAAATATTTTTTAGGTAGATGTGATTGCCGGATCTTAGAAACCCCTCCGTGGAAATGTCTTTTTCGATTAACCCTGAATCGTAAGCTATAAGGGAATTGAAAACAATCGTGATACATTAATTTCATATAGATTGTTAATGCTATTCAGCGAGACGTCTCTCCTCGGTCGTATGCGTAAATTATGGCCACATTCTCTCGAGTGCTTGATGTTTCGCAGGTCCCAAGGAAGCGTCCGCGACTCCCATAGGACCTTTTTTTGAGGTGAATCTACCATGAGGCCATTTTTTTGAGGCCATGCCATCTAAAGTTTCTTCCCAAAACCAAAACGAGTCACGTATATTAAAAAAATCATGTCGGAGATCGAGACTTGGGAGTTCGTAACTAATTTTGAATATTTAGCATTATTGATGTCTTAAATACTACTCTAAATAATACTTAATTATCATTTAGCGATTTAAAAGTGTGTTCTCAACTATGGGAACCTTTTATGACAGTAGCGCATTGAACTTCCCAAATGCATGCAAATTTGAACCACCACAATGGATAACTGCAGAAACTACAGTAAAAATACAATCTAGGGCACTGACTGCGAAATTGGTGGATATTCCTCTCAAAGTAGTGGACCCCCTCCAGGGATAACTGTTTAGGGGTCGATACGGGCTCGAAGATCGATGGTAAAAACTTTATTAAAAATTATTAATATAGTAACTAAATGTCCATTAGGATAATAATTAAATAACACTGGAACAATCTACCTTTGAAAGTGGTAAAAATCAATATATGACATTTTTACAAAATGGTCAGTAAGACTTGAACAGAAAATATGGAACAAAAATTGGAAAATATTCGTTAATGATTTGCTGTAAAAAAATGCATGACACATCTATAGTACGAATGTATGTTTACAACCTACTGATTGATAAAAGTTTAGGCCTAATGACGTGAGGCATAAAAATGAATGGTAAAATAGAAGGGGTCGATAAAAAATCGAGAAATTCTTTTAAGAGGCAATGTTAAAAAAGTTTCGGAACCTCTGACCTATGGAATGTGTCAAGGAAGGAAAGGATAGAGGTTTCTTCTACGTGATGACCCCAAAGATCTACAACGTCATCATTTTGGGTGGGTACATCTAGAAGTTGGTCACCTAGAAACGCAAAACTAAAGTGAACAGGTGAGGTAAAAAATGGACTGTTACCACCACACGTCATAGGTTTAACTTCGATCGCGGTCGTGCGCAAGGGGGGGAGGGTTGCTTTCCCCCAGAAAAGTTTCGAGGGACCCCTTCGGGTCTCCCACCCAATAGGGGAAAGCAGAATTCAGTAATGTTTTGAATCGCGACGTAATATATCTAAAAACACGACATGAGATTTTTGTCTGTCAGTAGTTTCACCGTAATACCCGTCACTAATTGCTTGAATGAAAGACTTTTCGAAGTAATGGTGATGGTAAAATCAAGGTTTTCAAGAACATCAATGACCCATGAAAGGCTCGGATTTTGGGCACCTCAATACCGATTTTGGGCCTTTTCAAGTAAAGGGCGTTTTAAGTAAAGTGCGAATATACGAATTTACATTTTTTTTTAAATGGTGATGGTAGAAGAAGAAATTGAGTAGCAAAGAAACTTTTATTTTTTAACAATGATAAAAAAGAAGCCAATATGTTGTGACTTTTAAAGTAACGGAATATCAATCATCACCTGAAAAATTATTGAGGTATTATTTCATAATAAAATTCTGTCACATTATATAACATTACCTATACGGTAACCAGTAAAATATACATGATACGGAAAGCATAACGTATTAATTCTTGGTACCAATATTAATGAAAAAACTAGGCTTACGTAATAGCGATTAATAACACTAAAAGTATTGACCACATTGGATTTTAAAATGGAGTAATAAGAACGATTTAAACGCAAATTATGACGAAATCAGTCATTTTTCCCGAAATCTCCAGGTTAAAAGCGGTTCTATTTGATCAATTGTATTAGAGGATGGATATTTTCACGATTTAACCCTAAAAAAACTGTTCCCATGACCTATTCTAGAATTTAGAAATGCTATTAGAAATATTATGACCTCAGGTTTTCCAGTTCACAGCCCACCATGAGATTTACAAAAATTAACTCACAAAGGTTAGGCATATAGGTAACTTTGCCCACTTGATAATTACCCTTGGTAATTTGAGTGTATCTCCTTCTTCCTTCACTGTCACATCCCCTATTTTGTTGACCAACAGAATACCTAATCCCATAAATTTCTGCATAGCAAATGCCAAAAAGTCAAGTTTTCAAATTACTTATTCTAAGGTTTGCCTAAGAGAAAAATCCACAAGAATGTATGAACTTGTATATAGATCCTAGTCAAGGTAAATTGATGTTTGTAACAACCATTATATAAATTTAATTAAATATTTGGGCGTCTGCACAATTTGAAGGACTCAAGTTTACCCATATCTTTTTTCAATCTTGCAAGGCACTTGCCACCATTTGTAGCAGGGGGGAGGAACGATAGTGTATCCTGTGATTACTACAACACGCACTGCAGTTACAACATTTCTGATCTTTTTTGCGAACACATTTTCTTTACAATCAGTTTAACGCTCGAACAGATAAACAGTATTCCAAAGCGTTTGGAGAGCTAATGGAGTGGCTCCACATTTTAACTAATTAAATTACCTACGTGTACACTTATTTCCCAGGAAACCCAAAAGGTAATATAGATCTTAAAATCCATGGCACTATTGGCTTTTCAAAATATGTAAATGAAAAAATAGACGCTGTAGTGGATAAAAAATAGTCATCAAGCACAAGAGAATGTATTTTCCTAATTGAGAAATATCACCTAGGCTAGGCTGAAGCAATTACCCACAAAACTGTTGTTATACTTTTTGGGTACTTTTACATTGCTAGAATTTAAGGTCTGATATTGGCATCAAGAGTCAATGACATTGCATTTATATAAGCCTATACTAACTAGTGCTATTATTCGAAATAAGGTTCATTATATGTGCATTGTTTTTCTGTTCCCCTTTATAGGGCACCGTTGAAATGCTACCTACTGTTGCATTATCAAACAGCTTAGTTCCATGGATCCATCAATGACAGTAATTCAGTTAGTGCCTAAGCATTTTTAAGTTACAAACTGGAATGTAATGGGATCTATGAAAATTTTTGCATTTGGTTCTGTTATACAACTATATCAAATTCTTTGTGACTTAATGGTTTGGTGAATATGCTTAAATCAATGAATGGTTTATGTGCTTCAATTCAAAAAAATTTAGTGTGTGCATAACTAAATAGAAAGTTTAACTTTCATCAAATATGAGAGCATACAAAATTGACTTTATTACATTATGATTTGCATAGTATGAGCATTGATAATTTTTTTAATGTTTTAACTAATTTAAACCTTTTACTATTTAGATTATTTATGTGGCTAGAAATCCAAAGGATCTATGCTTGTCATATTACTACCAGTTAGTCCGGCAAGGTTTATTTAAGGGGAGCTTTGAAGAAATGGCAGAGTTATTTCTGGAGGACCGAAGTAAGTATAACTCACAAATAATATTTTATCAAAAGGTGATTAACCCACTGGTAGATGATGCTCACATATGGCAAGCAATAAAATAATTCTGGGTTACATAATAACCTTTCCTAATGGTAGGCACTAGTAGCTTAGCTGGGGGGAGGGTGAAAACATTTTGGGGAGGGGTATGGGAAGACTCAAGAGGCCCACCCTGGGCAGTAAAAACTCTAACAATGCCACTGGTCAGTACTCACACTCAATCTCACACTTGTTTTTCTTTGTCATTGGGTGTTTATGGAAATAATAGAATGGCACTGAATAAACTAACCATGCCCTAGATCCTTCTTTTATAAGTTCATCTGGAACCAATTTCTCTAACAAGCTAGGAATCAATTAACAATGCCTCTAAAAATAATCATAAACATATTATAAAACTTTCTAAACTAAATCAAGTAAAATGCAGAAAAGTGATCTACGAGGAGTGTTCTGAAGGTGTGTATGCATAGTGATAACTTTTGAAAGTTATCAATGTGCATACAGTAAATAAATACCACAAATTTACACCTGAACTTGTGTCTTAAATTCTGAAGGTAAGGGCTGACTGGTCATTAAAATATAAACCTTTCAAAATTTTATTTTTACCATAACTAATTAACGAGCCTCAGTTATTTTTCTACATAGTCACTATCAAAATCCATGCATTGTTCATAACGTGGTAGCAGCTTCTGTGAACAAATGTCATGGAAGTTTGCTGCCTGTGAGTTCAGCCAGTTCCAGACCACCTTTCTGAGCCCTTTGTCCCCAAAGCGTTTATTGCCTAAGATTTTTTTTTCAAATGCAAGGAAAAGTGTTAGTTACTCGGGGCAAGGTGGGGGCATTGTGGGATGGATGATCAAAGACTTCACAAAAAAACCGTTCAAGGAGACTGAATTTGGAAGTTGTGGTTTGCGGTCAAGCATTGCCATGCAGAGCAACAATGCCAGGTAACAGCAGACTATGCCTTTTGTTCTGAATGATCCATCCACCTCAATTATTTTCAGTGTATGGTAGCAAACTTCATCATTGATCTTTGTATTGACATCAACGTGGGAAATCCAAATTTCATCTCTAGTCATGATTGGTTCAAAGAACACATCCTCAATCTTATAGCATTCAAGGAATGTTAGAGCTGATGTCATTCATCACTTCTGGTTAATGTCTGTCAACATCTTTGGTAACCACCAAGCACAAACTGTACAATAATCAAGTTTCCTGGTGACAATCTTGCACAGAACAATACACAAAACCTGGGGAAAATTCAGAATGTCTGAGGCATCTGCTTTCACCAATCTTCTTGTCCACACTTTGAACCAAGTCTGGAGACAAAAGTAGACCAGCCACTCCTTTCCTCATCATGAACGTTTGTGTGGACATCTTTAAATTCACAGCACCATGTTTTAACCTCGTCTTCATTCATTACAGTATGGTCATACAGTTAATAGAGTTGGCAATGAATTTCTGCTGCATTTGTTTATTTTTTCATGAAGAAAACTGTTCACTCACTGAATTCACTTATTATTAATTGATAAAGAATTACTCTATCGCCCTAGGCTTGTGCCATTATGGCCCTGCTTGCAACATGATTACCATGACATATCAGCCCTTATGTTCTGAACATCCTTTATAAGTATATTGTCATGGACTATAACCATTAAAAGGTTTTCTAGGATCAACCTACAAGGATTTTTAAATTGAATTGTAGCTTGGAGAAACAGACCCCAGTCATTACATACACACACATAGCATTAGTCCAGAAAATGATGCAATGATGGCCATATCCATAGTAATAAACTTGAAGAGTTTATTGAGAACCAATTTATTTTAGACACAAAAAGGCGGCAAGAAAAATAATATTCTGAAAAAATTGGCCTTTCAGTCATATTTTATCTCTGATATATATTTTAAGTCTGATAGAATTAGATTTATTTCATCTTAATTTAAAATTTTAAAATATTATTTCTTGCCTATTTCCTACTGATTTCCACACTTTTCATATTGGGACCAAAGTTTTTACTGGGTTTGAACTTGGACTATTATGGATTTTCCTATTTTTTAGGTGGCTATGCCACAAAGCGCACCTATTCATCAAATTTAAAACTAGCACACCACCTAAAAATGCCCAAGCATAGATGTATGTTTGTGCATAATTAAAATAATGGTGAGCCCCACACATGCAGACATGCAGAAAAATTAAAAGTTGGTATGAAATATTTCAGTGTCATGTAGAAAGTAGGTTCACATGGTCCAAGACATTTTACAAATCCAGAGCATCACATACAGACTGACATCAAAGAAGAACTGCAGTCTGGCTTAACTGGAACATAATTTGGAGGGCTTAATGTTGACTCTTCATTTCCAACTGTATGCGAAGAATTTATTTCTCCCATCAAAATATTAATTGGAAAATTTATTATTAGTTTATCAGTATATTCATTGGTACGTATTTCAATTTTTTCTAAGAACAAATAAGTGTTACACTCTCCATGAAAATGTATTAAATTAAGTACTCAGCTTATTCAACTATTCTTATGGGAGTAAAACTTGGTGGTTGTATCAGCCCACCCCCCCTTCCAATGGCTATGCACATACCACATTCACACAAGATAGTTCATCATTTGTACCACACAATATTTATTGCCATTTTCTGTTGTTTTTCATGAAAAATGATGTATTTGGGTGATGGAACTCAGATTCTTGAGTTGATAAAGATCAGTTTCACAAAGATGGGCAATAATGAACTGCCACCATTGTCAAAAGCCAAATTATTTTGCCAACAAAATGAAAATTTCAAGCCATTTGACACTGAATGCAAAAACGATTTAAAAAAACTGGGAGTAAAGTTTGAATTTCAGAACTTAGAAGAATAACAAGGAAAATTAATGGGAGTTAGAATAGGTCCAAGTTCATTTTAATGTTATTCTGAAATTAAGAACATTCATACACTACATTAAGGATTTAACAAACAACGATGAAAAAAAGGTTAACAGAATAAATTAATAAATTTTTCTTACATTTACCTTGCTTTCAAGGAATCTTCCTTCCCCGGTTAATTACTTTTCATCATATGAACAATCCTATTTCAAACCATGTCTCCTTCCAGGAATTTTACATGATGCCACACATTCAGCCTAGAAAATGAGGTAGATTAAAGAAATGAAGTATGAAGGTTCCTTATTGAGAGATGAAAAATGGGAATCCTTCAGATTGAAATTTAGTAGCACAGAAAATTTCTTATGGATAAGTAAAATATCATGAGTTTTTTTGGAGTCCGTCAACATCCTCCAAATGTATATCACAGCGAAAGATCAAAAAATTTTCCCTAAATAGTGGTATATGTAGATTTTTTTTGATGCTTCCAAGAGTGGTATGTTACTTTGATTGGTATTGATGATATTATAGGAATGGAAAAGCAAGGAAACATATTTTTGGGTTCAAACCCCTCCTCCTTTGGGGGTCAGAAGAGGGGTAGAATTATCCCAAAAATTTCACCTTTTGGCTGTCATAGGCCATTGCAATGTTTCAACACAGTTTGTGCAGCTCTTGGCTCATTCCATGAAAGAGGGTTACTCAGAACTCACTACATAGCAGTGGCCACTCACAAAGTTCCCCCAATGTCCTTACCAACCAACTAACCAACAATGAAAGACATGTAACTGTGTTTCTGGAATTTCTGGTATGGGGTTGCGACTGGTTTGTTCTCAAATTTTGCCATACATGACCAGGATATGAGAGTGGCTTTGACATGGTCATTAGAACCATGCACAACTGATACAGCCTATTTAACTTGTTTTGCATAATGCTCCACCGAGTGGGGTAGGGAAAATGCGAGATGTCCCTCTCAGGTGTTTTCTTTGTCTTAGTCAGGTGGTATAAAGTCCCAACACTGACATCATGAAAATGTGGAGGAGAAGAGAGTTTTACTTGTGACCAACTCTGAATACCATACATACTCATCTATAGTTCACTTTTTTCAAACCAAATTTATGGGGAAAAAATTGGGGGTCAAGCTAAACATGTGTATATAAGGTAAAGAGAAGCTGCACACTTCAAAGTAGACCAATTGAAGGCACATACCTACTGATTTTACTTTTGATGCTTGCTGCTTATCCTTTACTATATCACACAAATGAAGTTCACTGATTTGTTCTCTTGAATCAGATTTCATTGCCAATAGGATATACTATGGGTAGACAAAGAGTTTTTTTGAGCGATAGCATTAAAAATGTCTTGAGAGGTTCTTCGACAAGTGTCTGGTTGACAAAATTCCCTTCAGCACATGCTCCAAACCTTTTATTATAACAGTGGCCCTTAATATTAAACCAAATTCATCAAAGCAGATGAGGATTCATTTGTTGATACAGCCTCAGAGACCTGTTTGCCATCATGAGCCCTGTAAAAGATTGGTCCAGGGTTATGGGCTGCAAAGTCTGGTGAAAAATAGTCATGATGAACAGCTTGGGTGATTTCTAGAAAGTATCTCTGATCCTTACTTAGGGATTGAGGGAGCTCGCAATCTGTGGTCTCATATTCTACTATCAGTAAGTTTTTACAATGCAGGAGTAGCTTTCTGATCAGATTAAAATTACTGTGGGCCTTCAGTTTTCCATCATGGTGCTCAAACAAGTGGCAAAACGGAAGGCCATTGAAGTGTAGAAGACAAATGGCCCACTGAACAGGCCTCTTCAGAGTCACTTTGAAGTTCTGTATAGTTCCATTTTTCCAGCCTTTATTAATTGAGGTACCATCACAACCAACAAAAAGAGCACCGAGAATAGTACCTTTCTCCTCAGCATGGTGAGTAAAAATACATTTCTGGTAAAAGATTTTTCTCTCCTAATTTTACTTTGATCAGTAGCCAGGGCTGTTCAGTCAGTTTTGTTTTCATGCAATTGCATTTCAATCAGCAGCCTGTTTCAATCACTGCATTAATGTCTTTTAGAATACTTGTGGCTACGGCAGCAGCTGCTTCATCAGGGATACCACATCTCTCACTTGTCAATGCAGTTGTTCAAGTTTGATTTGTATTCAGGTTGTTGATGTGGAAGGCAGGTACACACCAAATAATGGTTCCATAAAATAAAAATGTCTGGATCTAAGATGTTTTGCCTCTTTTACTAGTAATGATAAATCTTCAAGACTATCTTGGGCTATAAAGAAAGTAATTGCAGCAGCTCTTGGGTCCAGCTGATCAAAGAATTCCAGTCCTGTGACCTCAAGTGTTTTCTCCCACTATTTACCTGTGCATGCATCTGTCTTTACACCTTAAAATGCATGTGCTGGATTTAGAAGTGCCACAAACTGCTGAAACAATGCAATGGGCCACACCGGCCAAAAGGGACAATTTTGGGATAATTACCCCCCTCCCCTGGCCCCCAAGGGAGGTGGGGGTTTGAACCCAAAATACTTTTTCGAGCCTTTCAATTGCTAGGATATCATCCACACCAATCAACAGTGTCATACCACTTGAAATTTAAAAAAAATAATAATACAATACATACCACTATTTTGGACCAATTTTTGAATTGTTGGCTGTGATGATGCACGGTATGAATACATTGACCAATGCAGAAAAGAAAACTGTGTTGAACTTGTACTGACCCATAAAAACTTTTCCACACTATTGAATTTATACCTGGAAGATTTATTTTTTTCCACTCCAGTCTAATACATATAGGCTAAAACCCATTGAGGATTAAAATTTAGAAATCCTTTTGTCTACTTTAGTTTCATGACATGATTGTCTCTATAGGATGAAAGGGGTAAACATCTCAATTACTTGAGGAGCATACAAAATAATATGAAGAAACCTTTCTAACGGTTTTAGCCTTTTACTGCAAGTGGGCCTATGGGCAAAACCACCCAGTAGGGAATATATATTTTCTAGTTTATTCTGTATGCAAAATTTTCAATGGTTAAATTTTAAATGAATTTAATTAAATTTACTCAAAAAGTATACATGCCAACAGGCATTTATTTTAGAATAAATTTAATTAACAATAATTTAATAAACAAATAATCATATTAATTTTGTCATTTATTATTTTCAGTTCCTTATTCACCCTACTGGGACCATTTGTTGACATATTGGAAACACAGATATGATCCAAACTTTCTCTTCATTAAATATGAAGACATGAAAAAGGTAGGGATGCAATAAATATGAAGGGAGGAAAGATATAAAGTTTTATATTAGCATACACTCATTTTCTTCTCATTTGAGCTGAGCTAAAACTAATAAACAACTTCTCTAATAGAAATTGATAGCTCTGGTATATCAATTTGGTTCCAGTATTTATCATCATATGAATTTGTAAATAGGTACCTACTGAGTAATACACTGTTTTGAAATTTTTAGCAAACAGATTTGCTTCCAAAGGTGTCATCTGCTTGCTGATTGTTCAAGAACATCAAATGTGGCCACCCATTTTTTAAACTAATGGTTTTAATAGAGTTGCAGAAATACTTTGGATATTTGGACACACTTAACCCTTCTTATATGACATAAATATTATTTCTGGAACTCAGCCTTGCAACTAGCTCTCAATTTTAAGAATTCATTGTAAAGAACCAATGTGCCTCTTTGAATTGTAATCTTTTTTCAGCAATAAGTTGGCAAACCTCATTAGTAAATCATATGGGAAATTTCTGATATAGAAAATAAAATAATACCAATAATGCAACATATATGTATATATAGTGTATATATGTATATATAGTATATATATACAGATGTATAGTACAATTTAGATATGTACAGGGATATATGATCATTCCATACATGATCTGATGTGGTACCTACACAAAAATTAGGATAATTAAATTTGGAAATGTGCGATAAATAACATGTAGGTATTATATTGTCCTTTTTTCTTCCATGTAGGATTTACCAGCCACTATCACAAAAGTGACATCATTCCTGGAGACAGAGTGCATGGATATTAAGCAACTATCAGATCTTTGCTCACACTTAAGTTTTGAAGCAATGAAATCAAATGTTTCTGTCAACTACACATTTTGGGAGAATCCAGAATTAATATCACTTCTTGGAGATATCAATGGAAACTTCATGAGGAAAGGAAAAGTGGGGAGCTGGAGAGAAGAAATGAGCTCAGATATTGCCAAGCGGTTTGATAATTGGATTGAAAGACACCTCTTCAACACAGACTTTTCATTTCATTGCTGACTGCTGGAATTGATGATAGAAACTTTAGCTCTTTAAGTAAAATATAAGCAGGGAGAAATTGTTATGAGATAAAAAAATATATATCTTCAATCGTGTTCTAAGGAAAGGAGTGAAATTTTGTATGAAATTCATTATATATCTATTAAGATACGTAAATAATTATTGTTATGTAATGGTTTGTTCGGAAGTTTTTTTAATAAAAAAATATCTATGTATTATAAATTGAACCTGGAAAATGAAACGTTTAATGCAATGTAATAGAATACTTCCACCACAAAGACAACTCCAATTTGGCCCTTAAAAAAACTGGTTTATAACAGAAGCAATCCTATTAACTAGAAAATATCAAATGCTCTTTAACAACGATCACGAAGGACAGATCCTGCAGCTGGAGAGTTGACGCAATTTGCAGCACAAAGAATCTGCCAGGATTATTGCCAAACTTCACAAATACAAAGGGGGTAAGACAATGTAACCATATTTTCCATTGTTTATAACACACAAACTAACAGCCATCATGCACATTTAATTGCACTACACTAACATTAATAATAACCATAATACTAACATAAATAATTGGTTCAAGTTGAACCAATCCTATTTGATTTAAAATTTAGAAATATGACAGAGGGCAAAATAAGGTTTAATTTAAACTAATGCCATTTACACACACCCCTTACAACGACCGATGCTCTCTTATGCAGTGATTCAATTAAAATTTGCGCGGGAAAAAGTTTTCACGGTTAAAATTTAATATAACAAGCTTTACCGAATCAAATATGACAGTATTTCTAATATTTCTCTGTAAAATTTTTCATTTTATTAAGTCACATACATTAACTGTTGTATAAAATAATGTATTGCAATACGTTCATTTTTCATGCGTTATCGTTACTATTAATTTCTCATATGTTTTCGTCTGCCCATTTTCGTTTGTCATGTTCATGTCACCTGTCAAACACCATAAGAAAACAAGTACACCCGAGCTAGCTTTTTAAATGTAATGGTTTCCTACCAATGTATTATTGGTTATGTAAAATTCGTGTTAAAACTCCAAATATTCCTGTGTGCCCTCTAAGAGTTCCTTATCGAATAATTTTACAATTTCTACAGCCAGAGCTTGAGAATCGTATGTGAATGAACATTTAAGTTTTGGCAAGCTACAGGTTTACTAGAAAACCTTTCTCTGTATCTTTTTGTTCAGAATTAATGCAGAAAAGAAAGTTGATGTGTTTTTAATGTGTATGTTTGAAGTAATTCCACAAGCGATGCAGTGATGTAAGCGTGTATGTGTAAGATGGTTTGTTATGCTGCCAAAAATGAATATCGTAGAGCAAATATCGCAAGAATTGGGAATACCTCACAAGTACATTAAGAAATCTATACATAATGATCTGTTTATGTCCATTGTCCATAAAAGTTGGCTAAGGTAAGTGAATTAATATTGGGTGAAGCAATTTAGTTGCAATGTCGGCATTGGTGTTAACACCTTTTTATTTGCTAAGGTTATTGCTGAAAAAGAAAGATTTACCCGTTTTCCGGCGTCACGAAACTCTGTATGATGACGAGGTTGAAGCGTGGTTAAAGCAAGGGGAATCCCCTGGTGCAGATTGGCAAATCATTTTCATAAGGGTAAGTTGGTAACATTTATGCATTCTGTACATACTTCCTGTAAGTAAAGGTATTTTTAGCGCTTTTACTGAAATTATATATATTCAAACATTTATTACTCACATTGATGTTTATATTCAGGTCATTACCAAGAAAAAAGAAAGAGTTATCCCACTTCCACGAGCTCGTGCTGCGTCTTCAAAAACAGAGCCACCACTCACATTCTCTCAACTTTTGCACTATGTTTCACAAACTAACCATAAAAACCTTTGGAAAGAAGCATTCAAAAAATATTTGAGTAAGTTGGTATATCATACTCTAAAGTCGGTTGCATTCCAGCTCTTCTTTAGTTAACGACGTTCTTTTCATTAAAAATAGGCTCTGCAGTGCCACTCGAGGGAAAGGAAACTTCAAGCATACATTGTGTGGATTCTGATATGGTCATAATGGATATGATTAACAGAGTATTTGGTTGCCCTATAGTCAAAGTGCACGGTCAAATTACTGAAGATGAAAACTTGAATAACGTTTCTAGGTAAGGTCTTGACTTTTAAAAACTTTCCTTTAGTTATCCTGTGTACTTTTTCTCTTTAAATTCTAAATTTAGATATCAGAATTTCCTCAGAATTTAAAGGGGAAAAATATAACTGCCGCTTGGTGGGGTGGTTAGTAGAAGGTAAGGAAAGCACGATTGGTTTATTGGTTGATATGTTTGTCACATTGTGGGATGCTGGAATTGGGGGAGGAGGAGTTTGATTGTATTGTTTTTGGAAAATATGTGATCATTGCGGACTGCATTGATGTACAAAAATATTTCTTATTGCTCCTGGGAGGTGAATAAATAGTTTGAGAGGAAGAGGCCAATGAAAAAGTTATCAGTATGAGTTTATGTGGTTGTTGAGAGTGTTGACTATGTGGTTGATGAGATTCTTGCCACAATGACTAGAAGTCTTTGGAGCAACGAAGTATGCATGATTCAATTTATGAAGTAATAATATCGTTATTTACTTCTATGGTCAAATATTTTACTTAAAGCATGTCAGTATAACACAAACAAACAAAAATGAAAAAAATAGAATACAAAAATATAGCACACATCTAGCAATTCAGATAGGCTTTCAGATTTAAAAAGTTTTTTTAAGTGGAAAAAATTGCAGTCTATTTTTAAAGATATTTGCTAAGGGGTAGGATTTCATAAGGGTGGTTGAGGCAGAAGAGGTATGCAAGTATCAAACAGTATGTAATAAATTAGTAAAAAGTGAGTAAGTTTCTGAATTCATAACCTAAAATCTGGCTTTTTTACATTTCAAGTACTCCTTAAGGGAATGGCATGAAGGGTATCTGTGTGTGCAAGGGCATGTTTTTGAGATTTGAAATGATAATGATAAACTTATGACATGAAACTGCCTCATAGATTTTGGGGATTCACATTTTGTAGCGTGTGTAGCTTTTGTTGGGTGTTTGGAAAGATCTTCAAATAGCATTATATTGTACTGTGTGTATCATAGGATGCTATACTTCAGTNTTAAATTGAAATGAATTTGCATATCATTACCTACTTAATAATTAATTTACTATTGTTTCAACCAGCACTATTTATCTTTACATATTAAATTAGTGTGATATTTGAAGCTTCATTTACTCACAAGTTTATTGGGCCTTGTAAGGAACTTTCCTAGTGGCTATAAAAATATGGCTCCATTTAATTTAAACAAAATGGGCCTTATTTTAGTCTCTTTTTTAAAAGCAGATTTTATAATCCTAGTATGATAATTAATGTATTTTTTACTGTCATATTGGTCATAGATTTGTATTTTACCTTATATGAGAACCACTGGTTTAGTTGTTGTGGGTAATAGTAACAATGCAGCTCTGAGTACTACTAAAATTTCAAAAACTGGGAAATATCAGTCAAATCTAATCCTATCTCTTAATTATGTGAAAATGTTTTATAAAATGCAATTTTAATAAGTAATATATTTTTAATGAAATGATTGAATAAGATTTATTCTCATGATGGTTGGGGTTTTTTTAATTATGATAATGTTGTGATTTTTCATTTACTACTAATTGTTCATTTCTCACATTGCATATTGTACAAATTTAATAGATTTAGGAGTGATGTTGTGTAAGCTTAATCCAGACTTTAATCAATAATCCAGATTTAAGTTATCAACTGAGGTGAGAAACTATTAAGGCAAAAGAAACATGGTGGAAAGAGCAGTGCAAGGATGAGGAGAGGTTACAGAGATGGGGTGGAAAGTTAGAAAAGAAAATCCATGTATACTATCAGAGATGAGAGAGGAAAATTATTAATCAAATGAGAAAAGAGTCAGGAATGATGAAAACAATACATTCATGGTAGAATAATATGGTACAAATATGAATCCAGGAAACGTAGGCATGAAAATAGAGCTTGATATCAATATGAATATTTTAGGTCCAGGCATGATTCTTGCAAGAGAAATAAGGTATGAAAGGAAATGAAATAGATCTGGGCTGTGGGGGGTAGAAGACATCTTTAAAGAACTATTCAGAGATTTAGGAAAATGTAGAAGGAAGAGTTTTTTGGGCTCATTCATAGCATTTATGAGGGAGGAATTTGGCCTGAAGACTTTGTTCGATCAGTATTATTTGACTTCCTTGAAAAGGGAAAAGCAGCAGTATGTGAAGTCTAAAAGGACCATGAGTGTGATTTTGCATGCAACAGAGGTAGTACACACTTAAGATCATCAAAAATAGTTGGAGAAGAAGGCATATTATTTGTTGAGGAAAAATCAGTTATGGTTTCAAAAAGATAGAGATGCAAGTGATGCTATTGCAGTAATGAGATCACTCTTAGAAAGAAATATAAAAGATAAAACCAGAATGTATTTGTTTGATTTGCATATTTCGAGGAGGGATTTGACCAAGTAAATTAAGCACAACTAATGAATGCATTGAAAATGATAGGAGCAGAATGGAGGGATCTAGTTCTCTATGTCCTGTACATGTCTCAGACTGTATAGGTGAGGGTAGCAGATGGAGTAACAGAGTGAGCAGTAATGGGTAGGGGGTTGCTACTGTTTTTTTATCCATTATTACCTGTGCTTTTCAAGGTTCAGGTGGAGGAAATGATAAGAGAGGCATGAGAAGGACTGGATGTAGGAATGAAATTGGTTGGGGGACTGATCAAGTCAGATTTGCTAATGATCAAGCTTTAGTTAGCCAGTCAGCCAAGGTATTGCAGTCATTGCTGAGTGCACTATAGAACCAGTGTGATAGGTATAGGGTGAGAATCAATTAAAATAAAACAAAGGTAATGTCAAAAAGGTTTTCAAGAAATTAGAAAACAAAAATAAACATTCAAGTTGAGGAGCATAGATTAGAGCTAGTAAAACTTCACTCTTTAGCAAGTGTTTTAGACAAATGTGCAAAGTTGCGAAGGACGTTTGAAGAAGAACGACATTAGCTAGAGAAGCTTTTTCAAAGGGGACGGAGTTGATGATAAAAACCATAATCTTGTACTGTGGGAAGATTAGTGAAAACTTTGATGTGGATCAAAGTTTTTATGAATCAGAAACTTGGTCATTGGGGCACTGAGTTGACATACATTGAGTACAAGGATATACGGGAGGCTTTTGAGAATTGGGTGTGGAGAAGAAAAAAAAAGTTAAATGGGTGGAAATAAAAATGGGCAAAGAAGTTGTTTGGAGAAATTCAATGAATGAAGAAAAAGTGAATACAGGACATATTAAATGGCATTAGGTTGTTGAAGGCTGTGATAGAGGGGAGAATGTTGGGTAAGCAAGCCAGGGGAAGTCAAAGATTAGGCTTGCTGGATGGAATGAAAGAATGCAGAAAGAATTCTGAGTTGAGGAATGGGTTTTACAGTGTTGTGGAGTTTGCTTTTATGCTGGGTTAACCTCATTCGTTTTTAGATTGAAGCTCTTGTGTTCATAAAAACATACCCTGAGGGACTACCATTAATATAATAATAATTCAGACTTAAGCTTACAATTTTTGCTTGTCATCTAAAAGTATGGATTTCTTACTCACAATCATATTACATATATAAATATAGTATCAGAAGAATGTATATGCACCCATCATGCTCTTTATGATCTTCATGCTAATGAATGACTAAGAACAGTGCATGCAGAAATTCCCTAAAACAGCATCTTTGTATTGAGTGGAAACGTTTTCCTGAACTCTATACATTTTCTCCATAAAATTAATATTTTATCAAGTAGTGAGTGAATTCTAATAGCAAACATTTGTTATATATTATTTGAAGTGAACACTGATTTTTATCATTTTTGTGCATTACATGAACAATTTTTTCATGATAATTTCAAAATCTGAAGCATCTGAGCTTAATGGAGACATACTGTGTTTAATGTAATCTTATATTGCTTCTTATTTCACTTCAGGAGTAGAAAACATGAACCACATCTCAACGTCTTGCCAGCCATTTGCACCTTGGACAGTCCACACCACTTCTACATTTTTCACTCACTAACAGAGCAGTGCCTGTACTCTGTCCAGGACTGTGTAAAATTCAGCCCTGCTGCTCTGGGAGCTGCTCCTCCCCCTCCGTGGACCCTGCCCTCCATGGTCCCTTGTTCATCCGCATCATTTTCCCTCTCCACCCCTGGATCCACATCTATTGCGCGACCTCTTTTTGTGATATATCAGCTTTTACAACTCATGCAGGACACCCACGATCGAGGTCTTGCATTGGGTGATTTGACCCTTTCCCACCTCCTTTTGGCTGATGATGGCCTTTGGATAAGAGTGTTGCCTTGTTTGCTTGACAATGTTCACAGTGTTGGGTTTGAAGCAGTGGCATCGAATGCCAATGTTGACTTCAAAACTACACACTGGACCATGAACACACCATCCAAGCACGGGAAATCAGTTACACCCATGGCTTCATTTTATGATGGTTCTTCCACAACTTCATCCCCACAATATTTTCAGCCAGGTGAAATGGTGTACACCTCTTGCCATAACGAGGCATCTGAACCCAAGTTGGAACAGTTGATGGAGCAGTGGGTTCGGGGAGGTCTATCCAATTTTGATTATTTAATGGCCCTAAACCATTTGGTGGGAAGACGTTATGATAGTCCTTGTTATCATCCCGTGTTACCTTGGGTTATGGATTTTTCGGTGCCGAATGGTGGTTGGAGGGATTTGTCCAAATCAAAGTTTCGTCTGAATAAAGGAGATAGGCAACTTGATCTCACATTTGATGCAGTCTTATCCCATCATTTAGAAGCCCCAGGTCGGCCTCTATTGCAGGTGAGAGCATTGATATAGGAGCCGAAGGGTGTTGATGAAATACAAATATGATTTTGCTTAATCATCAAGTGGAGTTTGGTCATAGCAAATATTATTTGATGGCTTTCTATTTTGTTATGAATGCATATGCCTTTACATCAATAATAGTTATTCAACCTACCAGATTATATAATTGTGCAATTTTACACTCTTATTTGTTGATTTAAGTGCTATTTCATTCCTTTATTGAAGAATGTTCTGCAGAAATGTGTGCTCCTAAAAATATTTTACTTACTTCATTATTCTTAAAATTTCAGGTTCCCCACCATGTGTCTGATGTCCTTTCTGAAATAACATATTATGTTTACATGGCTCGCCAGACTCCTAAATCCATTCTATGTAAACATGTTCGATCAAAATGGGTTCCTGCAGAGTACCCGTCATCAATTCAGCGCATGCATGAATGGACTCCTGATGAATGCATTCCAGAGTTTTTTACTGACCCTCAAACCTTTAAGGTGGGTTAATACTATTATTTTATTTCAGATATGAATGGAGACCAAATGAGTGATATTCCCTTTCTTCAAAATTTGAGACAACTCTCCGATTAAGTGTATTTGTGCAACCAAGGCCCTTTTACAACATTTTTGGCTGTTGCTGCAAAGGTTGAATAATCAACTTTTGCAAACATTTTCCATTTTGAGTGGTATATGCTTAACGTGAAAAGACCAACTGGGTTTGGTATATTAAGTTTGCTCCTTACCTGGCATGGAATGAATGCTGCAAACTTTTCGCAGTCCCAAACAATGGCCTTTTGATGAAGTAATGGCATTCTTGTTTTTGTACATACATAGGAAAATAATCACTTCCTGTAATTAGCTTGACTTGTTTGCTACAAAGTTAATAGAATATTTATGCAAAAATATAAAAGTTTTTATATTTTGTTGGACTTATAACTAATAAATATATATATTTTAAAATATTTTTTAAGGAATCCCATTCCTTGCATGCAAGTAATATTTATTCAGAAAATTTCACTCTTGGAGTTTAGCAAGTGAATTCAGAGAATTGAACTTGTCTAAATATATCTTTTTGTAAGTTTTTATTTTATTTTTATGTTTTACCTGTTTGATGCAAAATAGTTAAATATTGTCTCATTTCTCCTTTCTTTAGTCTATACATGAAGATTTGCCTGACCTTGAAGTTCCTCCATGGGCCTCTTCTCCAGAACATTTTATTGAAAAACACCGCCAGGCCCTTGAAAGCGCCCATGTTTCAGAAAGGCTTCATCATTGGATAGACCTAACCTTTGGTTACAAGTAATTTACTAGGATTCCTTAACATGCATATAATATTATAGCTAAATTGCCTTTTTGACTTAACATCAAAGGAAGCTTTAATGGTGCTTTATTTCTACTGAAAAACAATAGAATTTTGCTATATTTTCAATTTTAATTGAGTTAAATCAGTCAACTTTGTAAATCATTGCTCAAAATATATTTAAGTGGCTATCACGCTGGTGATTAGAAAATGGAAAACCGTTTAAATATTTATTAGTTAATAATTTTGGGTCTATGCACTGTATACATTCTCATAATGGCTTGATTTTTCTTTTATTTAAAAAACAAGGCTTTCAGGGACAGCAGCTGTAAGAGCCAAGAATGTTTGCCTTCATCTTGTGGATGGTCATACAAATTTAAGTAATTCTGGTGTGGTACAACTTTTTGCCCATCCCCATCCCCACCGAGTGCTCACGTCTCCATACTTTGGGAAGACACCACCAAAGGTTTACTTTCCTCCTAAAGATAAAAGAAGTGAGTTGGTTGCTTAGATTAATGAAAGAATACATCATGAGTATTTAATCATACATTTAAACGCCCAGTTTCTGAGCTGCTTGACTACTTGGTTCTGTTGAAACTGTCCAAAAATAATTGGCCATATTTTTCATTAAAATCTATTATAAAATTGGGAACAAGAGTGCTCTACTGTAAAAATTACTTTTCTTCTCAAATAGTTGAACGTTTTAATCAGATTAGCATTTATGTATATGGGGGTTTTCTTCTGGTTAAGCAGATTTAGCAAATAAGTTTTGCTGATACAGGGCAGAAACCAAAAGTGATACTGAAGTTTTTAGCTATCTTTTACAATGATAATTTCGAAAAATGTGAAGGAAATATTTTTAATTTTTCTTTTTGGAAAAATCAAAACTTACTCAGTTTTAACTTTAATACTTGCTCACTGATTTTACAGGGGGACATGGTAGTCCAGTGGTTAGAACGCTGGGCTGCTGACCGGAGGGCCGGGGTTTGATTCCCGGTGATGCCT